>CAUYRH010102843.1:0-15898 GCA_963574655.1 Perodicticus potto | reverse complement strand
CCTTTTGGAAGGATGTTTGGAGAATACTTAGAGATCTAAAAATTGACCTGCCCTTTGATTCTATAATTCCTTTAGTAGGTATATACCCAGAAGACCAAAAATCACATTATCACAAAGACATCTGTACCAGAATGTTTATTGTAGCCCAATTCATAATTGCTAAGTCATGGAAGAAGCCCAAGTGCCTGTCAACCCATGAAAGGATTAATAAACTGTGGTACATGTATACCATGGAATACTATGCAGCCTTTAAGAAAGATGGAGACTTTACCTCTTTCATGTTTACATGGATGGAGCTGGAACATATTCTTCTTAGCAAAGTATCTCATGAATGGAAGAAAAAGTATCCAATGTACTCAGCCCTACTATGAAGCTAATTTAAAGGTTCCATATGAAGGCTATAACCCAACTATAGCACAAGAATATGGGGAAAGGGGCAAGGGAGGTGAGGGGAGGAGGGAGGTTGGGGTGGAGGGAGGTTGGGGTGGAGGCAGGGTAATTGGTGGGGCCACACCTATGGTGCATCTTAGAAGGGTATAGGTGAAACTTACTAAATGCAGAATACAAATGTCTTTATACAATAACTAAGAAAGTGCCATGAAGGCTATGTTAAACAGTTTGATGAAAACATTTCAGATTGTATATGAAGTCAGCACATTGTGCCCCATGATTGCACCAATGTACACAATTATGATTTAATTTCAAAAAGAGAGAGAGAGAGAGAAGAAATGTGTAAAAAAAAAATTCTGAATGCTTTACAAAAAGCTGTTAGAATGTATGAAAAAATTCAGTAAATTTGTAGGATACAAAATAGACATAAAAACTCTTGTATTTTATACACTAACAATGAATTGTCTTAAAAAATTAGGAAAATGTCTCACTTACAATAGTATCAGAAGAATAAAATACCAGGGGATAAACTTAACTAAGGAGAAAGACATGCAGACTTTAAACTTAAATCATTGACGAAAGAAATTAAACAAGACACAAACAAATGGAAAGATAAATCATGTTCATGGATGAAAAGGTAATATTCTTAAAATGTCCGTATTTACTGAAGTCATCTACAGATTTATTACAGTCCCTAACGGAATCCCAATGACATTTTTTAAAAAATAGAAAAATTCTTCAATTCATATGGATGCCCAAATAATCACAAATAGCCAAATCAACTTTGAGAAAGAACAGAGTAGAAGTCATTACTTATACTGATTTAAAACATACATATTTCAAAGTGACAGTGAGAGTAATAAAAACAATCTGCTACTGGCATAAAGGCAGATGTCTAGACCAACACACAAAATAGAGACCCCAGAAATAAATCCATGAATATAATCAGCTGATCTTTGATGAATGTTCTAAAAATATACTTTGGGGAAAGTCTATTCAAATATTGATATTGTGAAAACTGGATTTCAACATGCAAAAGAGTGAAATTGGGCCTTAATTTACACCATATACACACAAAAACAAGTCAAAGACTTAAAAATCATACCTGCAACTGTAAAAGTACTAGAAGAAAAGAGAAGGGAAAAACCTTTATGTTCTTGGTCTTGACAATAAGTTCATGGGTATGAAAACACAAGCATAAACAGCAACCTCCCCCCCATAACTATATCAAAAACTAAAATCTTGTGTACAGAGAAAGAATCAATTAACAGTGTGAAAAAGCAACCTACAGAATGGAAGAGAACATTCACAAACAATGTATCTGATAAGGTGCTAATATCCAAAATATACAAGTAACTTATGTAACTATAGTAAAAAACATCTGATAGCTAAGTTTAAAAATGGGAAAAAGAGTTGAGTAGACATTTTCACAATGAAAACATACAAATGGTCAACAGGTATATGAAAAGATGCTCCATCTTTCTAATCATCAGAGAAATGCAAATAGAAACCACAATGAGATATCATTCTACAATGAGATATCATTATACACTTGTCAAGATTGCTATTGCTATTATCAAAGAAACAAAAGAGAATATGTATCAGCATGGGTATGGAGAAACTGGAACTCTTCCACTGTTGGAATATATGCAAAATGGAGAAAACAGTAGAAGGTTTCTCAAAAAATTAAAAACAGAATTACCATATGACCAGCAATTCCACTTCTGGATATTTATCCAAAATAAGGTTATGTTAACCAGTTTGATGTAAGCATTCCAAATTGTATATAAAATCAGCACATTGTACCCCATAAGTGCATTAACGTACACTGTTACAATTTAATAAAAAAAATTAAGAGGAAAAAAAGATGTTAAATAGGAAAAAAATAATTGAAATCAAGATCTTGAAGAGATAATAGTACTTATACATTCATTGCAGTCCTATTTATAAGAGCCAAGATGTAGAAACTACTGCACATTGTCAGATGATGAATGGATATAGTATAGAAAAGGTAATATATACATGCAATTGAGTACTATTAAGTTTTAGAAAAGAGAGAAATGCTGCAATATGTGACAACATGGATGAACCTTGGGTGGCAACTGTGGCTCAAAAGAGTAGGGCACCAACCCCATATGCCAAAAGTGGTGGGTTCAAACCAAAAAAGAATGGAATGGTGGTTTCTAGAGACTGAAGGAACAATAAATAAGGAGGGTAAATCATAAGGTTTCAGTTAAGGAAGATAAACAAGCAATCTTCTGCACAACATTGGAAATACAATAAAAAATAAGGTATCATACACTAAAAATATTCTTAACCACATAGATCTCATATTAACAGCTCTTACCACAATACATTTTTTTAAAGTTTACATTTGAAATTGTGAATGAGAGTTTCCCTGACATGAAAAATTAGCATATTTACACTTTTTAAAGATGTATACATTTAAGTTATTCCTTTTTGAAAAATATTTAGAAAATTATTGTAGTGACAGCCTCAGTCATTATGTTTAATTTGACACTTACTTCTTCCCCTCAATGATTTAAAATCATTGTGTTTCTTTTACAACATTTTCTTTATTGCTAGCATCTGAATGGGGAATATACATGGCCCCATTTTTCCATGTAACAAAATAATCAACTTTCTTTTCTTTTTTTTCTTTTTTTTTTTTTTAGCAAAAATACTTATGGAAAGGTTTCATTTCCTTATATTTGGCAAATTTCTACTTGTATGCCTATAATGCCTTATTTCCAATAAGATCTTAGGAAATTCATCTTTATAATTTTATATAAACTCATGAACTCTTGAGTTTCTATTTGTGAAACCCAGTTTGAGAAATACTGTTTAACCCAAATTAATGTCCATAAATACCCAATTTTGTCCATGTGTGGCTGCCATATATGTGGCACACAGACCTCATCAAAGGAAGTACAAGGGCCTTGGTCAATTAAGTGATAAAAATTCATCCATTCACAAATATTGATTGAGCATCGATGAAGCGTCAGGTCTGTTCTTGATGGTGGAGACACGTTAGTGAAAAAATAACCAATAACCATCTTTTCCTCATGTAAGTTATATTCCCATGATGGGAAGATAGAAAATTTCTAAAAGAAATAAGTATCTAAAGTATATTAAAGCATAAATATGAGGAAAAATGAAGAAAAATAAAGCAATTTAGATTGGTGAGTGGCAGTAGATTTCCATCTTGTATGTAGTCAGAGAATGATATTTTTTCCTTATGAACATAGCTGCAAAAATCCTTGACAAAATACTAGCAAACAAAATTCAAGAGCACATCAAAAAGATAATTTGCCATGATCAAGTTGCTTTCATTCCAGGAATGTAAAGATGGTTTAACATACATAAATTAATAAATGTGATTCACCACATAAGCAGAAGCAAAAACAAACCATGCAATCACCTCAATAGACAGAAAAAGCATTTGCTAAAATCTAACACCCTTTCATGATAAAAAACCTTTAACAAACCAGGCATAAGAGAAGGAACATACCTCAAAGTGTTAAAAGCCAAATATGAAAAACTCATAGTCAACATTATATTGAATAGGAAAATTTTGAGAACTTGAACTGGACAAGGACCATTGTCACTGTTTCTTTTCAATACAGTACTAGAAGTCTTAGCCAAAGCAATCAAGCAAGAGAAAGGAATAAAGAGTATTCAAATTGGGACAATGGAAGTCAAACTATCTTTGTTTGCTAATGATATCATCTTGTATCTAGAAAACCCTAAAGACTACTCTAAAGAACTTCTAGAATTGATAAATAAACTCAGCAAAGTTTTAGATTATAAAATTAAAACCAATGTACACAAATCAGTATCTTTTCTATATAGTAAGAATGGTGAAGCTTAGAGTGAAAGGTCTGTACAAAGAGAGCTATAAACTCTTCATGAAATAAATCATATGTGACAGAAACAAATGGAAAAATTATTTTGTGTTTATAGATTAGTAGAATCAACATCATTAAAATGTCCATACTGCCCAAAGTAATTTATAGTTTCCACATAATCTCCATCAAAATATGTCATATTTCACAGATCTGCAAAAATAATTCTATGTTTCATTTGGAACCAAAAAAGAGCCTGAAGAGTCAAAATAATCATGAGCAAAAAGAATAAATCTGGAGGTATTACATTACCTGACTTCAAATCATACTACACAACTATAATAACCAAAACAGCATTGTACTGATATAAAAAAGTAGAGACATAAAGGAATGGGACAGATTTAAGAACTAGAAATAAAACCATCTATCTACAACCAACTGATCTGTGACAAAGAAGATAACAACATGGGAAAAGACACACTATTTAATAAATGATACTGGAAAAACTGAGTAGCTACATGCAGAAGAATGAAAGAAGAATGAAACAGGACTTTTATCTCTCACCATATACAAAAATTAATTAAGGATGGGTAAAAAACTTAAATGTAAACCATGAAAGCAAAAAAACTCTAGGAGAAAATGTAAAACCCTTCTTGACATCAGGTTAGGCACGGATCTTTTAACAAAGAACTTAAAAGCAAATACAACAATAACAAACATAAATAAATAGATCTCAATGAAATTTAAAGCTTCTGCATAGCAAAGGAAATATTCAACAGAGCAAATAGCCTACATAATTGGAGAAAATATCTGCAAACTATACATTTGATAAAAGGCTAATATCCAGAATCTACAAAGAGCTGAAATAAATCAGCAAGAAAAAGAAACAACCTCATTAAAAAGTGAGCAAAAGACATAAACATAAGATTTTCAAAATAATATGGATGAGTACAAATGTAGATAATATCAGGAGAGAAGCTTGAGATACTCAGATAAACTTAGACACAGACACTGTATGTAGGTGGGAAAAGTAAGCAAAGACAAGAAGCTAAGTTATCACCACCTGACATTGGATAGGACAGTTGCAAAAGTGACCCTAAAGGCAACAATTAAGTGGGTAACATAAATTAAATTGGCAGAATGAGTCCAACCATGTAGTAAAAATAAATTATGGCATGAAGAAAGAGGGCTGTTGTGAATAAGAAAACTATCAGTGGACATATATTAGATATTTATTATGCTCAGACCTGTGCAACATACTGTACAAAGATACTTCATTTCATGCACTACTAACTTTTGGAGATTAATGGGTTTATATATTTGGCAGTTTAGAAAAATGAGTCACAGAATGGCTAGGTGACTTGTTCAATTGTCTCATAATGTCTTTGTATGTTAATTTCCCAGTTTAATAATACAATATTAAATGCATTGTATTGAATTGTCATGAATCTTCAGTGTCATTTAACATGGAATAGTGCCCCAGATTTCCTTGATTCTTTATTTTTAAGTAGTTTTTGAATAGCACAAGTACAGTATAGATGCCTGTTTGTGTTTGTCTGATGTATTTTCATGATTATGTTTATGCTGTTACTATTATTTCTATGTAATGGAACAGGAGATATGTTGTATTCTTCTCAATGTAATATATCCAAATTCACACAATTCCAGATTTCTTGATATTAGTGATATTAACTTTAATCTCTTGGTTAATATGATGTTCACCAGATTTATCAACTGCAAAATTACTTTATCCCTTTTATAAAAAATAATTTGTCGGAAGATTCTTTAAGACTACAATAAATATTCTTTTCTCCATGAAACATTAATTCACTAGTTTTAGTATCACTGGAGATTTTCTAACTATATTATTCGTCCTGTATTTAGTCAGCATACTAAGAGTAGCACTTCTTTAGCATTACACTTGATCAATTATTTTTCTTGTGTGTGGGTGGGTGTGTACCTGTGTACTCATGTATACATGTGTATGTGTAAATATATGTACAATTGTAGTCAATATGGTAGCCTGCATAGTGTGGCAGATGTTGCATTTGTCTGTGTCTTATGTGGTCTTGAAAGTTTATATTTGAATTTTTGCCAGGATGCTCAAGGATTTTGAACATTTTGATTCTGTAATATTATCATGAGTTCATTCAGTGGAATCTGATATGAAAAATCATTCTCTACTTGGACAAAAATGTGATCAATACCTGAAGCCTCACTAATCAATCATATCATTTGTTAGAATCCTCCTTTCATTGAGTTCATCCCAGACCTGCCTGCTTGCATTTGTTTAATGAATAAGATCTGGGTTGTCAAGGGTCCAAACAGCAGCTTGGAGGATGATCTTGAGCCTCATTAAGCCTCAGCTACCTACAAGCCAGCTACGTGCTTTCCAAGGCCAAGCTTAACTTATCAGCCAATGACAAAGACAAAGAATGACCTGACCAGGCTACAAGTAACCTTGAAATGGAGTAGTCTTATTTTTTCTTTAATTTTACCCATAGCCCAGAAAGAATCTAAGCAAACCTTTATTATGAATATTAATATAGCATAGTGGAGCTGAGAACATTAGGACAAAGCTTCAGGGGAAGGCTCAATGTGATGCCTTGTCTACTGGTGTCACCACACTTCCACTGGCTCACCTGGGCTATAGTCCATGCTGGTGGGAAACAGCTCTATCCAAAATATTCTGTGAAATTTCAAACTTAGCCCAAATTTCCTGCCTCATGTCCCTGCAGCTGTTTATTCTATCATAAAACATCCACATTCTTTTAACTTCATGTTATTTTAGAGTTCCTCTGTTTCCAAAATCCATCTTTACACTGGAATGTCTTATGATATGTCAGATCAGTACATGCCCATGATCAAAGTCCTCACTGAGTCTTCCCTCTGCCTGATAAGACTGATATTCCATATACTCAGTTAACACTAACTTATGGCAATCTTTTTCTGCTCATTTCAAGGTAGGGAATGTGCAGTGGCTCTCCTAAATTATTTCTCTGCTCCCAAATAAACCAGGCCCCTCATTTGAGGGAGAGTGTATGACATGGAGTCAGATAGTCTGAATGAAAATGCTGTTCCACTACTTACTTATCATCAATTTGACCTGTCTCTGTTGCACTAATATGTAAATTGGGCAAAATAACAGTGCATAGCCTTAGGGACATTTTGATGATTCAGTTATTATATGTATCAGTCACTTGGCTTCCAGAAAGAGTGTAACAAATGTCAGCCATTATGGTGGTTACAGAAGCTCTGACACAGAAATTTATAACTATCTACTCTGTCTGCTACCTGTTTAGAGAGATGTCACAATTTAAGGAACCTGGATGCCTGGTCTAGACTTCTGTACTACCCTAAAGCCTGATTTTAGATCAGGCCTCATGCAGAAACACCCATTGAACCTTCCCACACCTAGGATCTTTTAACTTCTGTGTCTTACTCTGTGAACTTAAAGTTCTGTGCCTCTTGACACTTAGATGCTTCATCTAATCCTTTGATTTATTTATTTGACAGAAAATTCTCACTTCCCTATGTCCTCCTATCTGTCAATATCTTTTCAGGTTTGGTTATTTTTTATCTATACTGTATTATCGCAAATATCCTCACTGCCTTCCCCTACCAGCCATCCATAATACCATGAGCCTGGATAAATACAAACATCTTCCTTCATTTTCTCTTTTATGGGAACTGCTTGTATACCTAAAGAAATTAGACACACCTAAAAATTGGTGTTACTTTAGATTTATGGTCTCTGGCATCTATAGGGGCATTAATATTTCTCAGTAACCCTTCGATATGCCCCTGCCTTATCTTATTTCTATTTATTTTTCCACCCTCATTTAAGAACAGTGCATTCTAAACTAGCTGGGTGTATCTTCATGTTTCTGTAGCATACTAGCCTACCTTTCTCAAATCTCACATCAAATTGGGTGGAAATGTATTCCTCAATATTTCCAGCTACCACTACACAGTGGACTCCTTAACAAAAGTGCATTTGGTCGAATAGTGTTACCCATGTCAACCTGAAACTCGAGAACATGCCCTCATTTGGTAAAGGGTATTTGGTGATGTAATTAGTTAATATAAGATGAGGTCATGCTGGATAAGGGTAGACTCTAAATCCCGTGATTAGTGTTCTTATAAGAAGGCCATATGACAACACAGGGGTATACAAGTAAAGAGATTATATGACAAAAGAGACAAAGATTGGAGTGGTGTATTTTTGAGCCAAGGATGCCTAGGATCGTCAGCAACCACCAGAAGCTAGGGGAGACGCATGGGACATCTCACAGCTTTTGGAATGAACTAACATTGCTGACATATTAATTTTGAATTTGTGACCAATAGAGCTGTGAGCCAATAACTGTGTATTGTTTTAAGCCAGCCAGTTTGTGATAATTTTACAATGGCAGCCCAGGAAACTTATACAAATAAGGACAGTATCTTTCATATCCATGCATTTATCTTCTACTTCCAAGCATGGCCCAAAGTGAGTTCTCATGATTGTTGAATGGTAAAGGCAAAAGGAAGATATTGTATACAAGCTTGGCACATTGTATACAAGAGTCAATTATGGGAGGCAAGGGGTAATATTTAGTCTACTGTATTTTGCTGAGTGTAAGGCAGATTGAGTTCCAAAGATTAGACTAGAAAGAGCACATGGCAGCCCTGCTGGTGCCTAACAAGAGCTTTCTGCTCAAGGAGAGCTCTGGGGTGTAAGAAAAGATTTTCCCTACTTTGGTTTCATAGGGAAAGTTAGGTATATGTATAAATGTGGGAGATAAAAGAGCATCACAACTGGAAACAGGGAAGTAATGTTACTGATATCTGTGGTTGGGAAAAGACCACAGAGTGACAGTTTCAAACCAAGTACTAGGAAGAGAAAGTAAGAGGGATATGGGATCTAGCATCAGATACGGAATGGGGATCTAGCATCAGAAGAAGCAAAGGAGAAGGATGCGAATTAGCTAGAAGGTGAAAATATTAAACATAGATAAAACAAGCATGGTAAGAACCTGTAGGAAGAGAGAAGAAAAAAATTTGCTACTAGATTTCCCAAAATTGTGCAATTGGAGATAATAAAGTCTGATTCTATTATTAGGACTTTTTCTTTATAAAATTAGATGCCATTTGTGATTCAGTTATCTGCAACCAGAGGCCCTTAGGACTGAATTGGAGTCACTCACTTGGATGAGATTTCACTTCTTGGCACTTGGGAAAACTTAGCCGAATTCTTTCCATTTAAGCCAAGCACCATCATCTTATTCTGTATTTATTTATTCTGTATTTATTTTACCAGTAAATGTTATCAAAGGCAAGAGTTTGTTTAAAACTTCTGGCCAGTCATTTCCCGCCCCTGTTGTTTGCTTTGTCTTTTCATAAATTCACCCCTGGGCTAGAAGCCATTTTTGCTTTCCTTTTGTTATAATCCTAAATCTAAACAAATAAAGATGCTGTTTGGCATAATGATACATGAAACCATCTCAGTAATCAGTACAGCCAATGGATTCAAACCAAACAAAAGAACCGCTGGACTTTAACCCAGGGGACATGTTGAAGATGACACCGCCCATAAATCTGTTGTTTCCACCTTAGGGATGAATGGCAGGAAAAACTCATCATAGTTTCCCTTTGTGCCTTCAAAAATCTCATCTGGAAATTTTGATTTATCTGCATTACTTCCTACTCTGTTGGTGGATTACACTCAGGAGTGTCCTTACTTCTGATGTGTTACGTTTGCAGTAAAGTAAAGTCAGGAATTGAGGTTAGTTTGCTGCAAGACAGGCTGAATTATGAAAGGAATCTGACAGAGTAACAGAAAAGGAAAAAAAAAAAAGCTAGGGATACAGGGAAGGGAAGTTAGGTCATGGAATTCAAGCTTACAGATGGTGGCAGCTCTTAAGTTGCACAAAACAAGAAACTTATGGACATTGTTAAGAATGGAAAGGAAATTGTCAACAGCGGAGAACTCTAGTGAACTTGGAATATGGAGACTACAAAAGGCCAACAATACTAAACATGTTCTTACTAGGTCCTGCCCTGCTCTAAGTGCTTTGCCTGTATAGACTCATTGGATTACCATGACAAAGTGAGGCCTATTATTTGTGTTTGCAGATGAGCAAATTGAAGCAAGATTATGCAATTAGAAAGTGGCACTTCTGGGGCCGCAAAATTAACCTGGCCTTTAGAATCCATTAACTTAACATCCAAGTTATATTCTTTCTCCTACTGTATGTTGTTTTCTTTCTGTTTAGTGGGTCCTGAAGATGATGTGGTGACCCATCTCTGGCACCCTAGGACTGCTAGCTCAAGCTCAGGAATTATGAAGGTAGTAGCTAGGTTGACCACATAATTCATTGCATTAAAATTATATCATTGTGAAATATTTATATATCAATTAACAAGATGAATTTATTTTGTTGGTAGAAATATAGCATGGTTCTCTTAAAAATGTTGTCCATAATAATTTCGAAAACAAAATAATTACTCTCTTTTCAGGCACATTAAAGGAAAATAAAGCAAACTTTATATTATCTAATATAAGATAAATAATATTAAATAAAGTTATTTATTCTTGGCACACATTTCATGGATCTTTAGCAATTTTGTAGCTTATCTGTATTGCCAGAATTTTTCTGAAGATTTTATTTTTAGTGTATACTTATTAATTTTTTAAAAGTTTTCCAAAACGTTTTTAAAGTTTGCATTTTATGGGTAATGAATTTCAAACTGATGACATTTTCAATTAATATTTCTCTGTAGATCATAATTTTTCTAAATAAAAAAATATTGTCTTTACAACTGCTGAGATACTTTATAATTTCAGAAAAAATACTGCCAAGTGTAAGTTATTTATCATTCTGTTTTTTGTATTAAAATCAGTATGTATTTTAGATCATATATTTTTCACAAGATAGTTGTTTTGTCTCTGTCAAGTTTACCTTCCTTTGAAAAAATATTTTTACAACAAAAATATCATGAAATATGTTATCTGGATTTCTTTTTTGACTATTTCATAAAATGCAGATGCTGCAAAACCAGAATTTATCTCAATTTCATTCTGCCCCATCACTGAATATCAATTTGTTTAAATAAAAATGGAATCTCTATCAAAAGATTATTTCTACAAGATGAGATATTTGAAAAAGTAATTATAGAATTTTTTAAAACATCTTAAAAACCATTTGAATTCTTCTTGTTTAATTTGTTCAGTTTCATTTTTGCTTCTGTAGAATTAAATTTAAATGTCTTTCTATTTGCAAGCTTTGCTTTCAAGAGTCTTGATTTGCTAAAAGCTCAGAAGCTGATTTTTGGGTACTCCATTTGTTGAATATGCTGATTGAAGATTTACAGCTGATTTTAATAAAACACATGCCAAATTCAGAAAGCTCATTTGAACAGTGTTCCATACCATTGTAGGACACTTAAGTTGATTTACACAGTCATTCTTCAAAGGCTCAAACATTTCTAAAATTTAACTGATGTCAAACAAAGAGTGAAAGCATGTGCCGCCAAGCTGAATTTTTGTAGTCAACATTTGTGTCACACTAATTGTCATTCAGTTACTCTGTGTGTATGCAAACACTAGTATATTTTGACTATAGTTTTTAATCTAAGTTATTAAAATACCGAGGCTTATTCAAAAGTAATTAGAAATTATGTGTGTACTACAAACAGTTCCAATTATATTTTCATTACATAGGTCCATTAATTTAGTAAAAATACTCTTTTTTCCTAAAGAATATAAAGTTGTGCTTCAGTGAGATTTTTATTTGTATTTTTATTGCACAAAAAATTAATTCTGGAAATAGATGTTTTAGACAGATTTAAAATCACATTTACAATAATATCACATGTTTCTTTCTCAATGAACTGAACTTCCAGCCACTTTATTTAGATTCTCTAAGTGGACTAAAATTTAACTCATTATTGGAAACTTGATTAATTTTCTGTTTGAAGCATCTGATAGTACTTATAAAATTCTTACCAGGAGGTGAGATTAAAATCTTCATTTTGTTATTGATAATAGTTTATTAGTAACTTTTCTACAGGCTTTGGATATTCATAAGAACATTTGGAATCGAATAGAAGTGGAATTCATTTAGAAAAGCAGTCATTTGATCCAAGTGAAATGTTGTGTTTGAGTATATAAATGTAACTCCTGCAGCAAATACATCATTTAAAAAATTGGTAACTTTTCAGGTTACTTTTGAAGTTTATTCAAATTTTGTCTTCTCACTTTTATTTTCTCAGTAGTATCATAATAGTGCCCATTGTGGAATGTAAAGGCTGATAAGTAAGAAGCAACACCAGGGAAAATGGTTGAAATTTTCAGAGATCCATCAGTTTGCAGTGTGTTACCTTAATGAAGAATGTTACTCATATCCACAGAAAGAGACACAAAGACATTTTTATAGGCCATTTTGGTGGGTCATTTTGAATTATGGAGGCCTTAGATACCACATTTCAGTATCTGTTTAAAACTGTATACCATGTAGTTCATAAATTCACTGTTACTCAGAGCAACCCAGAGTTAAAGAGGTTCTGCAGCAGGACGGGCTCCTGTTTTGCCGCTTGTGTCATGATGTAGCAAAACCCGTGGAACTTAAAGCATCTCAGATCCCTAAGGACACTGTCTGGAGCTCTTGGGAGACCATGATGGGAAAAGTACAGCACACAATCATAAGGATTTTGGAGCAGACATGTGTCTTCTATAGGCAGCCATCCTCTGTTCCTTTTATACTTTTATATTGGGGTGAAATTCCCATAAAAAGATACCCTTTTAAAGAGATTCAGCAATTCAGTGGCATTCAGTACATTCACAGTGTTGTGGAACTGCCATCTCTCTCTAGTTCTGAAACTTTTCCATTGTGCTAAAACAAAACCCCCCTATTTGTTAAGCAGTTTCTCCTCCCTCTCTTTCACATAGTCACTGGCAACCACCTACCTGCGTTCTATCTCTATGGATTTCTCTATTGAAAGAATTTCATATAAATGGAATCATATAATATTCTGAAACCTTTGTGTCTGGCTTATTCACATAGCATCATATTTTCAAGATTCATCTACATTGCAGCATCAGTACTTCATTCCTTTTTACAGCTGAATAATATTTCAGTGTATGAATATACAGCAATTTGTTTATCTATTCGTCCACTGAGGGACGTACAAGCTGTTTCCACCAGAGTCTGTTACAAACATGAAAGTGCATGTATTTGTTTGAGTTACGGTTGTTAATTATTTGGGGCATACACTCAGGTGTAAGATTGCAGGATCATATGGTCATTCTATATTCAATTTGGGGGGGAAATGCCAAATGATTTCCAACAGTATCTGAACCATTTCACATTCTTACCAGCAATGAATGATGATTCCAGCATCTCCAGTATTTTGCTATCTCTCCAGTGTTCTTTTGTCAGTACATGTCATTTTTTGTTTTTTCAATTATAGCTGACATTTTGGTACCATTATGAAGTGGTACCTCTTTAGTGAATAATGATACTGAGCATCTTTTCATGTGCCTATTTGGCCATTTACATATTGTCTTGTTCTATTTAAGTCTCCTGTCCTTTCAGTGATTAGGTTGTCTTTTTGTTTGGGGGTTCAGAGTTTTATTTATGCATTCTGAATATTAAACCCTTATCAGGTATGTGATTTACGAATACTTTTTTCCTACTCTGTAGGTTCTTTTAATTTATGAATGATGTGTTTTGATGCACAAAATTTTTAATTTTGATAAAGTCGAAGTTACCTTTTTTGCTATTGTTTCTCATGCTTTTGCTGTCACATGAAAGAATCTATCGCCAAATCTAAATCTGTAAAACTTATCCCTACGCTTTTGTTCTAGGAATTTTATTATTTTAGCTTTTATATTAAGGTCAGTGATCTATTTTGAATAACTTTTTGTATATAGTGTGTTGTTTTTCATGTGGATATCCGGTTGTCCTAGAACCATTTGTTAAGACTATTCCTTACCCCATTAAATGGTGTGGGCACCCTTGTCAAAAATCGATTGACCACAGATGTATGGATTAATTTATGGACTCTATTCTTATGCAATCTCATGCTACTACTATATTGTTTGTTTATGTAGCTTTGTAGTAAGCTTTGGTATCAGGAAATGTGAATCTTCCAACTTTTTCTTCTTTTTTCCATGATTTTTTGGTCGTTATTTGGGTCTCTCGCAATTCTACACAAATTTGATAATTAAATTTTCCATTTCTGGTAAAATAGCATTGGAATATTGTTAGATATTTATTGAATGTATAGATCATTTTGGATAATGCTGAGATCTTAGTCATATTAAGTCTTCTAATTGATGAACCTAATGTTTTTCCATTTATGGTCATCTTAATTATAGTTTTTAGTGTACAAGTTCTTTACCTCCTTGGTTAAATTTATTCTTAAGCATTTTATTCTCACAAATGCTGTTATACTGGAATTGTTTTCTTTCTCTCTCTTTTTTAATTGTTTCTCAATTTCCTTTTTGGATTGCTAATTGCTGATATATAGAAACAATTAATTTTTGTACGTTGATCTTGTACTCTGCAACTTTGCTGGACTTTTTAATTAGCAGTAGTAGTTTGTGGATTCTTTAGGATTTTCTACATATAAGATCATGCCATCTAAATATAAAGATAGTTTCACTTCTTCCTTTCTAACTTGGATATTTTTAATTTATTTTTCTTTTCTGGGTTGATTTTCCAGTGCAATACTGAATATCCATGGTGAAGTAAGGCATCTTTGACTTTTTCTGAATCTTAGGGGGAAAGTTTCCTCTATAAATGTCCTTTGTCATATTTAAACTACCTTTTAGTTCTAGTATGCTTTATGTTTTTTTCTACTCCTAAATGTTTTTTAAATAAAAAATATTGGATTTGTCATATGCTTTTCACCATAATGCAGATAATCGGTTTTACCCTTCTTTCCATTAGTGTGGTTTAATATATTGATTGATTTTCTTATGTTGACCCACCTCCACATATCTGGGATAAATTCCACTTGGTAATGGTGAATAATTCTTTTAAGTGTTCTTGGATTTGGTTTTGTAGTATTTAATGAAGTATTTTAAAATATATGTTTATATTAATAAGGTATGTTAGTCCTTAATTTTTGTGATGTTTTTAGCTGTCTTTGCTAGCTGGGTAATGTTAGGCTCCATGAATGGGTTAGAAAGTACTTTTTCCTCTTTAATTTTTGGAATAGTTTGAAAAAGGTTGGTGTTAATTCTTGTAAATATTGGTAGAATTCGTCAGTGAAATCATTCATTTCTGGACTTTATTTAGAAGTATTAAATCACTGAAAATATATTTTGTTGTTATAGATCTGTTCCTGTTTAGATTTTCAATTTCTTTTTAAGTAAGTTTCAGTAATTTAAATGTTTCTAGGAATTTGTTCATTTATAGTATTCAATTTGTGGGATATAAAATTCATAATATTCTCTTAGAGCAGTGGTTCTCAACCTGTGGGTTTCAACCCCTTTGGGGGTCTCCTGCATATCAGATATTTGCCTTAGGATACATAACAGTAGCAAAATTACAGTTATGAAGTAGCAATGAAAATAATTTTATGGCTGGGGGTCACCACAACATGAGGAACTGTAGTAAAGGGTCGTGGCATTAGGAAGGCTGAGAACCACTGTCTTAAGAGTCTTTTTTGTT
>CAUYRH010102842.1:0-22268 GCA_963574655.1 Perodicticus potto | reverse complement strand
GTCATAGCTGTGTACAATAATTCAGTCATGGGGTACAGTGTGCGGGCTTCACATACAATCGGAGATATTTTTATCAACCTGATTGATATAACATTCATGATATTTTCTCATTTACTGTGTGAAAACATTTTTGATCCGTATTTAGAAGTTTTCTCCTGACCCTTCAAATACGAAAAATTTTTATTAAAGACTTAAACAATTGAGAAAACAGAATGAGTAATGGGAACCATTTTTACTGGACAGGAACCAAGTCTCATCAATACTGAAGCCAAATGTATTCTCTCCGCCAGTCATCCTTGAATAGGCTCTCGTCATAACTGAATGCCTACATGTAAATTTTCACAGAGGGAAAATTAAACACATCTGTACACATATATAAGTCATACCAAAGTTTTGAGACAGACTGTGTTATGGTCCATTATTTCATTTCCAAGAAACACAGTCGACAGCATCCTTTCTGACTCACCTGTGTAAGTTTCAATTTGTTCAGGTTATCAGTGTTGCTGGGAGGGCTTCATTTGCTTCCATCCATGGGGATTTTATGTTCTTGATGTTTGTGTATTGTCAAAACTTTCAAAATGACACACACATATATCCTCTGTTGTGTTATACAGCTCAACACTGTCCACTCTGATTATCTGCTTACTACTCTGCCTCATCTAAATTTCACACATTCACTGGTACATGAGAGACACTGTCTGAGGACAGCATAAAAATAATCAAGATAAAGCCTCTGTCTCTAAGAGAAAATTGAGTTGAAATGCAGATGTGTAAACAATCTAACCAAATGCAGTATAATAAAACTTATAAGACAAAAATAAGTTAAAAGTAAAACATTGGAAAAAATACTATGCAGAAAATAATGAAACAAAATCTGATTTGCTCTATTAGTATCAGATAAATAAACTTCAAACAAGGGTATAGTATTAAGAAAGTGTATCAATCCTAAACATGTGTATAGCTAGAAACGGAGCTTCAGTGTACATACTTCAATGTGATATAACTGAAGGGCTAAATATAAATCCACATGGATGGCTGGATACTTCCACAAACTTCTCTCAGTAATTGATGAAGCAAAATATTAATAGACAAAATAGCAATAAGAATATAGAAGACTCAATACCATTGAGCAATTAGAGCTAATTAATATTTATGCACAAAAATCTATGTGGAATACATAATCTTTTCAAATACACATGGCATATTCACCAAGCGAGACCATATTTTGGAGCACAAAATGAATCTCAATATATTTTTTAAATGAAATTATGCAAAATATGTCCCCATGAAATCAATGGAATTAAATCAGAGAGCTATAATTTTTAAAAATTTGGAAAATTTTAGAATGTTCAAAAGTTAAGCAACATTCTTCAAAACAACTTTGGTGGAAGAAGAAATAACAAAAGAATTAGAGTATAATTTGAACCCAATGGAAACAAAAGCACAACATATCAAAATTTATGGGCAGCAGCTAAAACCATGTTTAGAGGGAAACGTATTATGTTAATGCTTATATTAAAAAGAATAAGGGCCTAAAATCCTAAGTTTCCATCTTAAGGAATTAGGAAAAGAAGGGCCAGCTAAAAAACAAAGCATATAGAAAGAGGAAAATAATAAAAAGGAGAAATCAATGAAATAGAAAATGGAAAAAATGGAAAACCAACAGGAAAAAAATCAAAAGAACTAAAACCAGGACATTTATAAAGGTCAAAAAATTAATCAATCTCTATCCAGATTGATCAGGAAAAATACAAAGAAGACGTAAATTATCAGCATCAAGATCAAGAGATGGAAGGACTCTACAGATTCTATAGAAGTTTAAAAGAATATTATGAGTAATTTATTGACAATAATTTTAACAATGCAAAATGATGAACAAACGTCTTCAAAGACTCAAACTACCAGAGCCCACTCAAGAAGAAATAGATAATCTGAGCATCTATTAAAGAAACTGAATTTGTTTTTAAAAGCCAACCTACAAAGAAAACTTGAGGCCCAGGTGACTTCACCAAACATCCAAGAAAAAAAAAACAATGCAGGGCAGGTATTCTGGCTCACACCTGTAATACTAGCACTTTGGGAGGTCAAGGTAAGAGGATCACTTGAGACCAGGAGTTCAAGACCATCTAGGTAATAGGGAGACAACATCCTCACAGAAAATGTTTAAAAAACTTTCTCGGTGTGGTGGCAAATGCCTGTAACCCAGCTACTCGGGAGGCTGAGGCAGTGGGATCGCTTGAGCCCAGGAGTTTGATGTGGCATATCATGATACCACTGCCTGGATGACACAGTGAGATCCTATCTCCAATCAAACAATCAAATAGGTCTTTTAAAACACAAATTCGATTATATTTTTGTTTTGTTTTTTTGTTTGTTTGTTTTTTAATTATTTTTTATTGAGTCATAGCTGTGTACAATGATTCAGGCTTGGAGTACAGTGTGCGGGCTTCCCATACAATCGGAGATATTTTTATTTTTGAATTTTAAAGCTTCCAGTATCTTTCCAGGCATTCAGAACAAAATCCAAACTCCTTCCCATGGTGTTAAGGTGCCACACGACCTGGCCTTGCCAGCTCACCCAGCTTCACTTGCCCACTCTCCCTCTTGTTCCCTGCTCTCCAGCCTTGCTGGTCTCTTCTCCACACACCCTGAGCTCGCCTGTTTGGAGAGCTTTGCACTTGCTTCTCCTGCTGCCTGGAATCTGCTATAAGACTAGTTCCCTTTCAGCAGCAAGCTCTCATCATGAAAGTGACCTCCACAGATACACCCACCCCAAGTACAGTCACTTATGCCTTATGCCCCACCACTTCTTTCTTTTGCCACTTCTCATGAAAGGACAGTGCACCGTTAGGTTTCTCTATGTCTTAAAGGCACAACCCTAAACACTCGGCTTATGGGTCTCAGACTGACTTTGAGGCAAGATTTCCTATGACTCTGATATGCCATGTCAGCCAGGAGCAAGGAGCACTGAGGCTGTCAGCGCCAGTCCATCAAAAGGGAGAGGCTTCCCCATGTCTCCAGGTGGGGTGACGTAATAGTCTGTCTTCCAAGGCCCTCCAGAGGGACCATCAAAAGGCCTGAGAGTGAAAAGTCTTGTGATCCTGGTAGATAGACAACATTCCAGAGTGTATGTGATTTAGAAAAAATAAAGAAACATGTTTTTTCTTCTACAAATGTAATACAGCTAAAAGAGATCTTGAGGAGAGCACTCCAAATATTTTGTATGTCAAAAGATTAAGTACAGCAAATGAGAGGAATGCCAAGACCACACCTTTTGTCCCTCCCATCTTGATGTTCTAGATGTATATATGCTAACATTTACAAACAATGATATTGAAAGTCTAAAATTAGTCTGAAATTATTCTTTCAAAGTTGAAGATTAAAAGATTCCTTAGACAAGAATAATGCTGCTTTCATTGTCAGTATTAGCAGTGAAATGGCCCATTGGAATGAAACCATATGCTGGCCCTAAATACTGTAGATCATGGTAGTAAACATTAGATAGAGACTTTATTTTTTCAGTTTGAGAAATAAGTCATAGGAAGGCATCATTCTCTGTGCAGAATAGTCTGAAAAAGGCTTTGGCAGAACCATTAACAATGTTTGACATTCTATGGGGGGGTGTCCAACCTGCTGCCTGCAGGCCAAAAGCGGTTTTTATGAGTACATTTTTTACTTATCTGTGGTGTCAGATATCACAAAAAGCATGTACTGACTTTTTTTCTTTTGGCCAATCAGCTTTCATTAATGTTTGTGTATTTAATATGTGGCCAAGGACAACTCTTATTCTTCCAATCCATGGCAGGGTAAAAAAGAAGTTGGACACCCCTGATTCTGAACACTAAGTTGGTCAGAGTAAATAACATACAAAAAAATTGTCAGGTTGGACACCTGAGATGTCTCTACCTGCAGTGTTAGGAAGGCAGAAGAACGCATTTGACATAGCAGCTGAGTCAGGATGCTAAGATGGTTCCCCCCAAATAGCACTTACAATAAGACTTTGAATGCAGATAGTTTACGAGGGTAGATGATCATGGGTAGCAGAAGTCAGGGAGGGTAAGGAAGGGGCAACAGGGACACACATGGGGACATTATCAAGGATACCACTAGTGGCAATGGCAGCTCATTTCTGCTGCCTCCTTGACAGCTTTCTAAGAAGTGTGCAGAAAGCCTTCTAGAACTGTCTATCTGAGGGGTGAAACCTAAACATTTGTCTACCTGCTCTCATCTTCTGTGTGGGTAACTCCATGAGCATTAAATTATCTTCATTATAGATGTCACATAGTTTCTGATATCAACTAAATCAAAAATGCTCTTAAAATATTGAACATGGAGCAATTTGCTTCCTAATATCAACAAGGTTTTTTTAAAAAACTAGTGATAATAATGCCAGAAAAATCTCTAATCAACCACAATATTGTGGTATGGTCTCCACTGAGGCACATTTAAAGAAGCACTTTCTGTGAGTGGATGCTATCTTATAAAACATGCTAAGGATAGGAATATAATGCATACTTTCACCTTTAAGATTTTGAATCATATGGTTCCAAAATTGGTGACTTATGAGCACCGGTAGGATTAGACAATCTAAGCCCTCTAGGCCAAGAGGCAGTCACATCAGCCATTTTTTATGAAGAAAGAAACAAGGTGCAAGTTATCGTCTAAGCCAGTTAAGGTAAACAAGTATCTGATGATTACGTGGTAAAAACAAAACAAAAAAGCAATATATGAACCAAAAAGTCTATTTGCAGTGTTTTAGGCTGTAAGCAGATTTCTATTCTTCATTTAGTAAGAGTTCTTATGAACTTAAACAAAAAAAGAAAGAAAGAAAAACAATCCAATAGAAAAAAGTACTAAAGAAAGGGACAAAGCCCAGGAAATTCACAAAAGGAAGAAGAGTCAATTGATAATAAAATGATTTAAAACATGCAAAATAATATTATTTTTCCCTACCCCCATTTTTTAAAAGAAAAGAAGTGTTAGTTTTTGAGATAAAACTAAGTTTTGTTGGCATCATTCTTGATCACCTTGCCAGAGACAGCAATCTGGCAGTTTTTGGCAAAAGTTGGATTATCTTTTATTCATTTAGAGCTCTTCTGGGTGGACACTGTGCTAGGCACTGGGCAAAAAGAAAAAGAACAAAATGTTCAAAAAGGCTCAGCCCAGGTCCTGTGGAGCACATAGATTTCACTGAATGCAGGCGCAGAAAAGCTCTCAGAAGGGGGACGAGGGATGCTACCGTAACTCAGACTGAGTTTTTGCTGGGTGAGAGCAAGTTGATTGGACGTGGTGAGGGACAAGAAGTAAGGTTTCTACAAAGTTAATCCCTAAAAGCTCCTAAGTCCCTTTACCGGATCCACCGTAAATTACTAACCAACTCCCAGTGCCACTGAGGTAATATAAACAAATTTCTTTTAGGGTGCTGGGAGGCTCAAATTAAAGTGGTCCCCAAAGGGTCTTATAAACACAGGGTCAGGGCACAAGCTGCAAACTAGAATGGCACATTCTTCCGACCTTGCAAAACCTGAAACAAATAATGCCTCTGCTCTCCCGCCTGCATTCCCATTCCTGTTCACATGACCCCCGTTACTGCATGATTTACAGTGCTTGCTTTTAAAATGCAGATTTTTTTCAAGGTTTTATTGTTAGCATTTACATCATTAGAATTGTAGCCTCATATATTTGCAGGAATTGACAACTTATGCCAAGTATAAGTCTACATAGCCCCCAACTGCAGAGTCTAAGCTTTCAGCTTTTTTTGAATTAGCATCAATTTATAGAAATTGTGTTTTAAAACAATTGCACAGCCAGTTCATGTTTAGATTTATTATTTGTTCTTAGGAACATTTTGTTTCTTCTGGCCTTCTTTTGTTTTGTATTTGGAGGCAATTTGAATACTATTGATTGTAATTGTGGATGTGTGTGTGTGTGTGTGTGTTTAATGCACATTAAGACATTTTAAACGAAAGAATTATAAAGAGAATGTGAGTGTATACAATTCTCTTTCCTTAGAACACAGCTCTGACAGATGCTAAGAAAGATTTTTGCTAAATGAACGAATAATACAAATAACAAATTAGATAGGCTGTTGTAATTGGCAGGTGTTGGGCTTTCAATAGAGACAAAAGATGGTACATTTTAGACTTACTTTTTCCTTGTGTCTAATTGAAAATTTAGTTCATTGTAAGAAACCACATGGTGGGGGAGCATCTACCCAAGTTATTCTTTTAACTGTCAAAATAGAGTTTCCATCAGTCCTTGCCTGAGGGAGCTATGACCTGGATAGAGAATGCCACAAAGTATTAAAGCAAACTTCAGTTTTTTGACTGCCCCACTATCTTCCCCTTTTCCTCTTTCCGAGGAGTTGGTTCACTGTGGTCTTGTTTGAAATATTCCATGAAGAACACTGACAATGTATCAGATTGGTCATGGTAAGAACAATTTTCATGGATGGGAATACAAAGGCCAGTGTTAAATGAGAGCCTTTATAGGGGCTTTGAACAGTAATAAATTCTGATGAAAAGTCTCCCACCCCTGCAGACCATCTTAATCTTTTTCAGGCACACACTGGATAGCTAACAGGAGAAGCAGGAGCCCCAGAGGGAAAGCACAAACCAGCAGCCGTTCATTCAAGCTGAGAGACCAAATTCACCCCAATTTCACAAAACCATCTTTGGATAGAACCAGATGAAAAATCCTTTTCATAGCTGGCCCAATGACATGCCACCTGAAACTGCCGGGTTTGCTTTTCACGTTGTCTGTGTGTGCATAAGGGTGAGCTGGAACAAGAAACCGCTGGATGTTCAGATTTATTCTGTAGTGTAACCCAAAGCAACATGATCCCTGGTGTATGAAAGAAAATGATATGACTTCATTGAAGGAGAGAGAAAAAAATGGAGAAGGAAAAAGGACTAGTGGCATTAAAATAGGGGGCGAGTAACTCGTCACCGTAAGGGTTTCCAAGTATCCCAGCCCTCGAAAGCTCTAACTCTGCTCGGAATGCTGTAAGGTGGCCAGGCCTGTTGTGAAATACTTCTTTGGTAGGAGCCCTGAACTGACAGGCCATACAAAGAAGTGTTGCAAATTAGAAGCTTATTTCTTGTCAACATATCAGGGGTGGTCCTTTCACAGCCTAACAATCAAGACAGACAGAGCCGTGACAGAAGAAGCAGCAGAAAAGGCTGGCTTCTAAATCGGAGGAGAAAATGGGCTTAAATCACCCAATTGGGATTTTAACTCAAAGTTACCGCAGCCTTCTGTAGTTGGCAGGCAGGAACTTGGAGGGAGGCAGGGAATTTAACAGAATGAGCTAGAGCTCTGAAGTCTGACAGATCCAGGTTTGAACTGTTTCTCCATGACCTGTTAACTATACGATCCCATCTCTTAGCCTCTCTGAGTCTGAGACTCTTCTCTGTTAGATGGATATAGTAACACACACCCCTCCGCATTGTTTTAAAGATTAAACGAGGTAATAAATACCTTCCACTATTGCTGTAGGATTAAACAGGACAACAAGTCCTGCAGGGCCTAGCCCACCCTCCCTCCTTCTTCACCCATCCCCTTTAAGGAAAGGACATCGCAAAATCAGAAGAGTCTGATTGTATCTCACCAACCATCACTCTTCCCTAATTTCTGGCTTATGTTTTAACAACTGGCTAGCATATGTGTATTTTAAAGTTTTCGACTTTATTCTGCATCAGTGTCTTGTGTAAAAGTGTGTCTTGTAGTTATTTTTAAAAATTCCAATAACAGGTGCTTCTCTAGTAAAATCACAATGACTTTATCTTGATTTCTACTTTTCCTCTACACATGGAGTCTGTGCACGCTGGTCAAAGCATGACCTAAAGTAATGTAAAGAAGAGTTAAGGTCAAGCACACGATTTACAAACAAAATACACACCTGCAGTTTAAAGAATCATTTCCTAGTAGTGAGAGTACTTATACAGACATAGGTTCTTTTTAATCAAGAATAGCAGTGAATGTCCCTCTAAATTGACATTGTCACACTGACACAAGCCAGTTTATTGGCTATGTCCCAGCAAAGAGGAGTTATAGCTAGTATATGAGTGATTGCTTTTCTTTTTTAACTCATCACAGCCAAAAAATTTATAACACTGGAATGAGACACATCTTACCACTACATTTCACAGAAGAAATTGAGTCTCCTGGGATCATATGTGACCTGCACAGTTATTGGGTGTCTGCACCACAATACAAACTAGGCCTCTTCTCAGAGCCCTAGTTGCTATTTCAGAACCCACCCCCAAACAGTCTCTCCCTGTTACCATGACGAGCTTGAAACACCTAGACATTTCCTGACGTTTTGAGAATGTCATAGTGCTTTCTGACATAAGTTTTATAGAGATGTTTAATGACACTGGAGGAAAAAAAATGCTTTTTACAAAAGTAAAGCCAGTAAATGGTTATTGTGGAATAGCCAGCCCAAGGTTCAGTCCCAGGAGGTCTGAGTAAGTACAGAGAAATACCCACTCTTTTGAATGGTCATCCAACCTTCTTGAGGTTTCCCTCATCACAGTCATAAATATTGCTTACTCTTCCACTCACTTGTGGCCTGGTATGTGGTAATACACCCTACCAGGAAAGAGGAATTTCTCATTTCTAAAGCCGGTTGGGCCACCCACCTGCTGCGGGGCCTTGGACAAGTCATTTCGTGACCTTCTTATTCTTAATCATAGAGTAAGAATCTTAACATGCATCATGAAGATGACCTTACCATACCAGGGATTCCCATTTTCAAACCTCATTTTTTTTTTAAAGTGGCACTATCATGTCACATATATTGAAAAACTAGCAAAGTCATTATATCACCCATACACAGCAAGATAGGAATGCAGGAAAAAAAGTAGAATGAACAAACTGAAAAAGAAGCCCAAACCCACTTATAAATGCTGCTTTTAAAAGCAAGGTTCTGGCTGGGCATGATGGCTCACCTGTAATCCCAGCACACTGATAGGCCAAGGCAGGAGGATCAGTTGAGTTCAGGAGTTTGAGACCAGCCTGAGCAAGAGTGAGATCCCATTTCTAAAAAAAAAATTAGCTGGGCAATGTGGTGGGCACCTATAGTCCCAGCTACTCAGAAGGCTGAGCAAGAGGATCACTTGAGCTCAAAAATTTGAGGCTGCTGTGCGCTATGATGCCACCACACTCTACAGAGGGCAACAAAGTGAGACTGTGTCAAATAAAAAATAAAAAATAAAATGGCAATGTTCTAATTAGTAGTAATTGTCCATAAAAATATACCACTTTTCCATTAAAACAAACCTCTAGTGTGAAGCTTCTTTAGGAAGCTCCAGAAACACAGCCTGCATTCTTCAACCAACTTAGGAATCATTTCTCTATGATTTTATTATCCCTTGATTATACTGATGTCATTTCACTTATCATACAGAATTATAATTATGTACTCATATACCTGTGGCTTCCAGTAGACTAGAGCAGTCATAGACAGGAACCATGTCTTATATTCATCTTTCTAAACCTGGTGCCTGGCACGTAAGAGATATTAAAAACACAGGGCTTTTTGAGCTGCACCAATGTAAGATGGTTGGTTGATATGAGGGCAGCTGTCCAACTCTATTCACATAGCCAGTGGATAAATGACATGACTTTTCTTCTAGCAGAAAGAGTTTCATTTCCTCAATTTATAAGGACCCAAACTTTGGGAGCCATAGTTCAGTGTCTTCCAGGTAGCCTCTCTTAAGTCCTTGAGGGGTCCTTGAGACAGTGATCTAACTAGAGTTATATTCTGTTCAGGCACACACACATATGCACTCAAACCAGGAGACCTGCAAAAAGAATAGAATATTGAAACTTCTTGTAGGGTGAGGCGGTGTATGGTAATCATGGAAAGATTCATTTAACTCTAAGAAGAACTCTACATAGATTTTAGTCCAGGACACATACTTCCTAAAAAAAAATTGAGACAAGCTGATATATCCATGTAAACAGGTGAGCCGGCACACAGGAAATCTCGACTGCTGGGAAAATTTATCATGGTAGATTGTAACAAGGTCAAAAGTTTCTTGTTCCTCCTTTGGAAGATTCCATTTCTCCTGTACATCATCTTCTGGATGTGTTGGGACTGCTTGCTGTAGAAATTGGCATCTAGATAACCTAAGTACTCTGAAGAATGCCACATTCATTCACAAATTTATTATAAAGATTTATCATAGTGGAGATAAATCCAAGATAATATAATTTATTTACTGTTTGTGGTGGGGGGGAATCCAAACAAAGGCAAAAATGTAGAAAATAAATACAAGAGGTATAATGCTTCTTTTTATTTGATTTGTACTTTATTATTTTGAAAATGTTGGTATATCCTTTGTTGCACTTTCCTGTGCTAATGAAACACAACACTAATTTGTTATCCGCTAAAATCTCACCCTCAATTCTTTCCCCTTATTGAAAAGGAAGCAAATTCTACCAATTTATTCCTGAGGTGATTTTACATGAATCAGTGTCATTATGGAGTAGTAAAAGGCGGCCAGTACAGAGCAGAGGAGGGTGGGCTCCGACCTAGCCCCCCGGGGGCTGCAGAATGCAGCCAGTTAGGAGTCGTGTGACCTGGAGCAGAGTGAAAGACCTCTCTGGGCCTCATTTCTGCATCTGCCAATGGAATTATCCCATGGATAAACAACAGCAGGCCCACAGCTCATCCTGGCCAAACTATAAAAGAGAAAACCAATTGGAGGACCTTGGGACAGAAGTAGTCTTTGCCACAGTTGCCCACAAGGCTGGGTCTCAATCAGCATCACTGCCTGCCCATCCCCCCACCACCAGCACTACTGAAGCCTAAGGTATTACTGAACACTCCTATCCCTAACCCAAGGGCTCCTCTTATGGGAAGGGGTGACATTTCACAATGGAGACACCAGAGGTTTAGGATTACATAAACCAAAGAAGGACATGAAGATAGGGAAATAGATGCCAGAATATTATCCATAGGAACCCTTCCTTGTGTGGGTCTCAGACCTTAGGAACTTATTCTTCATGAAACTCAAGAGAACGAGTACAATAACTGGAACTTTATTATTATAGTGTCCTGATAATTTTTTTTTTTTTTTTGGCTGGGCCTGTGTTTGCACCCACCACCTCTGGCATATGGGGCTAGTGCCCTACTCCTTTGAGCCACAGGTGACACCCTGCCCTGATAATTATGCTTGATAAAGCATAATTGCATATTCCTAACCAATCAGCTTTGCTTATCTTTGGGAAACTGAATGAACAGAACAGTAAGAAGTTTGGTTCCTGTGCGTCCCTCCATCTACCAAGCACATGACAATGCGAAGGTATAGGGGCACTGGAATGTCTGTCTAGCCAGGAGGGGTTGTGGGAGAGCTCAAGGAATAGAAGAGCATTCTTAAGTGGATGAGCAAGAAAATAGTAAGAACAAGTCTTCTATCAGCGTTAGATAATGTGGACCAAATGAATAAGGCAAGGGGCCCATCCATTAGAAGGTACAGGAACGTGGCGGGTATGGAGCACAAACTAAAGCCAAGACAGCGTGCCACAACTGTGTCTACAGCCTAAAAGTCACAAGGGAGTCTCCACCAGCAAATAGGATCTGAAGCCTGGTATGTTATCCACTGAGTGTTTCCACCCATCCAATCACCATGGAGGGCAGAGGTGGGGACACAAAACCTTGGAGATCTGTCACCACATAATCTGTTTAATAAAGAATTTAGCACATCACATAGATTTACCTTAATCCCCAACTTTCATTATTTTTTTAGCTTTTCAGGAATATCGCACTTATTCTTCTATTTAATAAGTTATGTTTAAGACACATTTTCATTTTTTTAATTTATTTTTTATTTCAAATTAATATGATAGAACCAATTTTTAGGTTACATTATTCTCACTTCCAGGTAAAGTTCAAGTTATAGGAGAGCCCCTCACACTGAGGGGAGTGTGCTGAATACCCTCACATTGTGCACATTAAGTCAGATCCCACCAAATGGCTTCCCTCCTCTGACCAATTGCCCTCCCCCTCCATCCCCTCTTTCTCTTCTCCCCTCCCCCTTGCTAGACTATATTTGTGTTTTATCCTTTGTATGAGTGTGTAAGTGTTTATATATTGTGTTCATATTAGTATTGAGTACATTGGATACTTTTTTTTCCATTCTTGAGATACGTTACAAAGAAGAATGTGTTCTAACTCCAACCAGTTAAACATAAAAGATGTAAAGTCTCTTATCTTTTTATGACTGGATAGTATTCCATGGTATACATATACCACAATTTGTTAACCCATTCATGGGTTGATGGGCATTTGGGTTGCTTCCACAACTTGGCAATTATGAATTGAGTTGCAGTAAACATGCTGGTGCAAATGTCCTTGTGGTAAAATGAGTTTTGTTCTTCTATAGATACCTAAAAATGGGATTGCAGGATCAAATGGAAGGTCAACTCTTAATTCTTTGAGAATTCGCCATACTTCTTTCCATAAAGGTATCATTAGTTTGCAATCCCACCAGCAGTGTGGACATGTTCCCTTCTCTCCACATCCACACCAGCATCAGCAGTTTTGGGACTTCTTGATGTAGGCTAATCTTACTGGAGTTAGGTGTTGTCTGAAAGTGGTTTTGATTTGCATTTCTCTAGTGATTAAAGACAATGAGCATTTTTTTCATGTGTGTGTTGGCCATTCCTCTGTTATCTTCAGAGAAATTTGTGTTGTCATTCTTAATGACATTTCTAAGCTCAGCAATTCTCCAAATGTTTAATATAATTTGACTGCAAATTAATGATCCCAAATATAATAACTCCAAAAGTCAAGAATAATGTGAAATTTGTAAATAGTAGAATTTATGATGATTTTTTTCTTCCTGAAACTAAATTCTCCATAAGCCTTAAATAAATGAGAAAAATCTTATTATCCCCTCACCTGTCCTCATGTTGACATTGAATTATGAGTAGCTGGCAATTAGGCTATTGGAAAAATAATCTGTGTGCTTGGAATACCAATAGAGCTTCCTATGAAAACTTCAGCTGTTAGTGAAACTGAAACATGTTTTCCTTATTTAAGACATTGTAATTTTCAAGTTCATTTCTCAATGATTGGAATTCATGAAAACAACTCATTGAGTGTCATTTTTGCAACCAAATAAGGATGGTTTATCGGAATTTTAAAATTTCTTACCCAATCACTACTGAAGAAGTACAGTGGTTAAGGAGTTCAAAGTTTCCCATGCACTCTGCTCATGACATGGGAGGTGCCCTGCAAGAATTCAGCCCTGGTTTTCTGCACCCTGTGCGTCCTGTAGTCTGAAGCTAATACTGTATGGCACACTTCAGCACTTTAGGTCTTTGATCACAATTTACTAAACAGAACTCAGGTTCTTTCTAAAATTGATTTTACCTCCCTAATTGCCTACTATAATACTAGGAAATAGCAATAGTTTACCAATGCTATTAGATCTTACTTTACCGTGTTTTGTAAGTACTATAAATTCTGAATAAATTGAAGATCTGTTGTAACCCTTCATCAAGGAAACGTGCTCCCTTCAGTAATTCTCACAACATTGCAAACTTTTTGTCATTATTATATCTGTTGTGGTGATGGGTGATCTGTAATATTAGATGTCACTATTATAATTGTTTTGGACACTACAAACCATGACCATATAAAGTAGCAAATTTAGTCAATAAATTTTTTAAGTGTTTTGACTACTCAACAATTAGCCATTCCTCCATCTCTCTCCCTCTCCTCAGACCTCTTTATTTCCTGAGACAGAACCATATTGGAAATTAGGCCAATTAATCACCCCCAAATGGTCCCTAAAGTGCTCAAGTGAAAGAAAGAATCATATACCTCTCACTTTTCATCAGAAGCTAGAAATGATTACACTTATTGAAAAAGGCATATAGAAAGCTGATATCAGTCCAAAGTTAGGCCTCATACACCAAACAGTTAGCCAAGTTGTGAATGCAAAAGAAAATTTGCAAAGGAAATCAAAAGTACTACTGTGATGAACACACAAATTATTAGAAAGCAAAACACTGCTACTGCTGATATGGAGAGAGTTGGATTGGTCTGGATAGAAGATCAAACCAGTCACAACATTCCATTAGTCCAAAGGGGAATCCAGAGCAAGGCCTCCACTCCCCGATTCCAGGAAAGCTGACTGAGGTGAGGAAGCTGCAGAAGAAGAGTTGGAAGCTAGCAGAGGCTGGTTCATGAGGCAAGGAAAGAAGCCATCTCTACACTGTGGAAGTACAATACAAGGTCAAGCACAAGTGATCTAGAAGCTACAGAAAGTTTTTAAGAAGATCTAGCTAAGATAATTGATAAAGTGGCTACACTGAACAACTGATTTGCAATGTAGATGAAATAGCCTTCTGTTGGAAGAAGATTCTATCTAGGATTTTCATAGCTAGAGAGAAGTCAATGCCTGGTTTCAAAGCTTAAAAGTCAGGGGATAATAGAGCTGGAGACTTTAGGGGACAGTAGAGCTGGAGACTTTAAGTTGAAACTAATGCTCATTTACCATTCCAAAAATTATAGGACCCTTAAGAATTATGCTGAATTTACACTCTGCCAAGTTCTATAAAGAAAAGAACAAAGCCTGGATGACAGCACATTTGTTTACAGCATGGTTTATGGAGTACTTTAAGCCCACGTTCTCCTATTGTTCAGGAGTAAGATTTCTTTCAAAATAACACTGCTTGTTGACAATGTACCTGATCACCCATGAGTTCTGATGGAGATGAACAAAAAAATTTATGTTGCCCCCTGCTAGCAGAAGATTTTTCTGCATCCAGTGGTTCAAAGAGTAATTTCAATATTTAAGTCTTGTTATTTAAGAAACACATTTTGTGAGGTCATAATTGCCATATACAGTGTCTACTCAGAAGGATATGATCAAAGCCAATTCAGAAGTTTCAGGAATGGATTCACCACTCTATATGCTATTGAGAACATTCATTTTTCATGGGAGGCGGTCAAAATAACATCAATAGGAATTTGGGAGAAGTTGATTCCAATCTTCATGGATGGCTTAGAGGCATTCAAAACTTGAGGGGATGATGGAATTACCAATGAGGTAGAGAAAGGAAGAGAACCAGAATTAGAAGTGGAGCCTAAAGATGAGACTAACTTGCTGCTGTCTCATGATAAAACTTGAAGAAATAAGGAGTTGTTTCTTATGGATGACCAAAGAAAGTGATTTCTTGAGCTGGAATCTACTCCTTGTGAAGATGCTGCAAAATGACAACAAAGGCTTCAGAATATGACATAATTTGGATTGATAAAGCAGTGGCAGGGTTTGAGAGGATCGAATCCAGCTATGAAAGAAATTCCCCATGGGTAAAGTGAGGTCAAACAGCGTTGTACTCTACAGAATAATCTTTGGTGAAAAGACGAATCAACTGATGTGGCACCTGACTGTCATCTTAGTTTCCAAAATTATCACAACCACCCCACCCTTCAGCAACCACGATTCTAATAAGTCAGCAGCATCAATACTAAGGCAAACCCTTCCCCTAGCATAATGATTATGACTCACTGAATGCTCAAATGATCATTTCTTATTTTTAGAAATAAAGTATTTTTTAATTAACATTGATACTTTGTTTCTTTAGATGTAATACTATTGCATATTTAGTAGACTACAGTATAGTGTAGATATAACTTAATTGTATTGCAAAACCAAGAAATTTGTGTAACTTGCTGTATGAAGATATCCATTTTGTCACAGGGGTCTGGAATTGACCCACGATATTTCCAAGGAGTGGCTGGCTATAAGTATAAAAGGAAGCCTACACTTCAGTGAAGAGATAGCCTTCAAGATTCAAAGACTTTTCTTTTTTTTAATATATTTTTTATTAAATCATAGCCATGTACATTAATGCAATCATGGGGTACAATGTGCTGGTGACATTTCTTTTCTTTACATTTATATTCACTAGCCATTTTTAGCATTATAATTTAAACTATTTTATTAAAATATATTAATTAATTACTTTTAACTAGCAGGTTTAAATTTTCTATATTTGTGTCATGCACTCTTAATACAGGTTTTTTGCATTGGTTTCTTTTCTCCTAAAAAAAGAGAAAAAAGTTGAAAAAGTTATTAGCTAAGTGATTAATTCTTACTAGGAAGTAGTTGAAAGCTTAATATGAAACTGGATATAGAAGTATGAATGGGGAATATAAACTTTTCTCCATTACACTTACTTGTAGCAATAAAATAAAACTTGGGAGAGGAAATATTGAGATTCAAAAGCTGATGTCCATCACGCATGCCCCAGTCTCAGCTCAGAAAACCGGCGTGTCTCAGAGTCATGGTAGCCAAATGTCCCCTTGGCCTCAAGATGGCACCTGCCTTTTCCTCCACTTTGCCCTGAATGATGCTCTGAAACACACAGGAGTGCCAATGTGTGGCATCTTCTTTCACTCCAAGTTCATGAAACTGAATCTGGGTGAGCTCATGGATTTTAAGTATTTCAAAAGTCTAGCCATTCACATGTTAGCTGTGTTTCCCCTTAGCCAGCATGTTCTGTCAGGAGCACAGTTTGCTGAACAACAGCACTTGTGATGATCCAGATGATCAGGCCAGAGGATCCCAGCCTTTTCTCATACATACATGAGCTAAGAACTTTTCTTTATGTTTTGAAAAGATCAGAAGAGGACTAGGAGGAGGAAGAAGGACAGGAAGAAGGACAGGAAGAAGAAGGAAAACGAGAAGATGGGGAGGGAGGAGGGAAAACGGAAGAGGAGGGTAGCTCAGTAGCAGTGACAAAGTTGGCATGTGGCTTGCAGAGCCTAGGATGATTTTGCAGACCCCTGGTCTCCAGAGAGGGCTAGTCTCACTCACAGAATTTGATTTCCTTTTAGAGCTGTTAGGACAGAGACATATGGAAAGAACAAGAAGAAAAATATGGCCAAACTACCCCTAGTCCAAAGGAACTCTTGATTAAAGCCTTTTCTAAATATTTCACTGTGCAGCAAACACTGTTGTTTGCCTCCCTGACAGACATTCTCTCTCAGTTTTGATCATAGATGAGGCAGCCACGTGGCAGGGGAGGCTGGGGCCCTCCTCACCTTCAGGGAGGTAAGTTTGGGTGAATCCACCCAAGGCAATTCCACCCCCTTGCTGGAGATTGATTTGGAACTTGGTACAAGTGATAAATCTGGCCAATAAAACATAAGAGTAAATCTGCCACGAGATGCATGAGAACAGTTTACTCTCTTAAAAGAGAAGCCAGAGAAAGAATGTGTCTTCTTTTTCTCCTGTCACTCTTGGACCTTGTTGTGTGAAGACAAACCGCCCAGAATTGCTGTAACTCTCCTGTAATCCACAGGCTAAGAATGGCAGAATGGAAAGATGACCCCAAAAGGAGAAAAATAAAAGTATCATCTCCCAACCTAACTGCTTGAGCATTTTGTGTCTAAGATGACAGATTTTCTCTACTGTCAAACTGATGTTATTTCTTTCCTTTCTTTTCATCCCAAAGCATTCTGATAGAGCCAGTACAGGCAACAGCTTACAATAAAAACGTCTTGGCTACTCTATGGTTTCACAACAGAATATAAAAAATATGAAATGCTAATCTCATCCTAATGGAATGGAGCCATTATTTATTAATCTTCAGACACACCATTTTTCAATCTGGAGTAAACACATCTCTGGATGCAGACTTTCCAAATACTTCTTGATTTAGAAGAACTGTCATCAAGAAAGAAGACTGTCTTCCTAACGCTGGTAAGTAAATGATCTTAGGTGTGTACAGAAGGGAAATTAGATTTTGACGTAGTGTCTAAAATGAATTTTGGATACATGCCTCTCTTCACTAACAGATATTTTTGAATAATGTAATGAACAAATCCCAACATATGGCACATTATGGAATGTGATTAATTTGAAGGGTCAGAAGCAAAGTTGTCAAAAGAACAGCGCCAATCTTAAAACCCATGCAGCTCGTGTTCCCCACCCCACCCTTAGCGCTCTCCCCCTTCCCCACCCATGCAGTCATTGCACCCCTCATTCAGCATGCTGGCCGACATGTGTGCAACCACACTAGCAAGGAGTTACAATAGTTTATTCTAAATGTCTTGGCTTTTACAGCCTAAATTGAGGCCTTTAGTGGCACTTGGAAATTATTTTTGTGGTTTACTTTTATAGATAACACATTTCCCACCCTCGCCCCTTTCTGCTGGCTCCTTCAGAAATTTGGTTGAGGGAAACCACACAGAATCCTGAAATCTGTAGGCCAGGTGCCCACATCCCAGTGCCTTGGATCCCCACACTGGTGGCTCTTGGCAAGACATCAAAGTCTGTTCTTTCTCCTATTATCATTCCTAACAGGAAATTTGACTCCAGTGAATATATATAATATTTTCAGTAGCTTTAACTCATAACCCATTAATTACTTTTGGTTTTATTTATTGTGCTTCTGGTATTTCTCTTAAATTTAAAACTCTCCAAGAGTCTTTTAATTTTAATATTACACTAGTATTTATGGGAAATTGTAGCAGGGGTACTGGTAGTCCTCAGAAGGAAGAAACTGATGAAGAATTCTTGTCACTATTCTCTTCCCAGATCACCAAATTTACCAACTTCCTTTTTTTTATGTCAGACGTTGCTGTCTTATTTCAGCTCAGAATCTTTTCTTGCCTCTGTGTCAGCACATGTCAGGAAAGTTAATCCACTCACTTGCTCACTATCCCATGGATATTTATTCATAAGGTCCACTGAGCCACACATTTCCCAAGGCCCTAGGGGATTCAGCAATAAGCAAGACAGACCCAACTCTCCTCATCATGGAGCGCACGTCTTCAGAGAGGAAACAATCCACATCAGGGGAAAGCGAGAACAATTACAAATGTTGTTTAGTACCACAATGAGGAGCTACCTTTTCCCTTGTAGAGATTGTCTGGGCAGGAAGGCTTCTCCAAGGAGGTGAACTGTGAAGGGACAAGACAGGGCCAGCCATACTAGAATTAGGATTAACAATAGAGATATTGACTCTATTCTCTGGCTTTGCTAGAGCTCACCTTATTGTATATTAGACCAGACTCTTTTTTACTTTTCATCAGCTTCAGATGAAACAATCTTCATTATCTTTCAACTAACCAGAACCACAGGGGACAGAAGCATGGAACTCAGAGCAAGTAAAGCTGACCTTTCACCTCAATTTCTGTCCAGGGACTTCTTTGTTGAAACAGAATATTCAAGAGACCCCCCAAAGAGTGGAGAATCCTTCTCACTACTGAGGAAGGAAAAGGAGAAATCATCCCTATTTCTATGGATTCACACGGTAGGTCAGATCATCTTCCTTAAGAAGAATTTTCTCATGTAAATGTCAATGCAATCTGAACTGCATAATCTTACCATGTTCTATTAACCCCGTCTAATTACACTAACTCAGTACCTGTCACCTCTATGCTGCATAAATACAAAGCATTTTTTCTTAATCATCTGTAATAGGTGGAATGGTAGACCCCAAAATGATACCTTTGTGTCCTCACTCACAATATCTATAAATATGGTATTATTTAGAAAAGATCAGGCTGCGCCTGTGGCTCAATGAGTAAGTTGCCGGTCCCATATACTGAGGGTGGCGGGTTCAAACCTGGCCAGCTGAACTGCATCAATAGCCAGGTGTTGTGGCGGGCACCTGTAGTCCCAGCTACTCGGGAGGCTGAGGCAAGAGATCGCCTAAGCCCAGGAGTTGGAGGTTGCTGTGAGCTGTGTGACGCCACGGCACTCTACCGAGGGTGATAAAGTGAGACTCTGTCTCTACAAAAAAAAAAAAAGAGGTCTTTGTAGATAGAATTAAGCTAAGAATTGAAAGACCCTACTGGATTAGGGTGAGCTCTAAATCTAATGACAAGCGGCCGTTAGAGAAGAGAAGAGCAGACAGGCACAGAGAGAGAAGGACACGCGTCACCAGACGCCGAGGTTGGAGGTCTACCGAAGGCCAAGATTAGAGGTCTGCTACCAAGAGCTGAGGTTGGCGGTCTGCTACGAAGGACCGAGGTTAGAGGTCTGCTATCAAGGGCCAAGGTTGGAGGTCTGCTACAGGAGGCCGAGGTTGGAGGTCTGCTACCAAGGGCTGAGGTTGGAGGTCTGCTACCAATGGCCAAGGTTAGAGGTCTGCTACAAGAGGCCGAGGTTTGACGTCTGCTACCAAGGGCCAAGGTTGGAGGTATGACACCAAGGGCTGAGGTTGGAGGTCTGCTACCAGAGGCCAGGGTTAGAGGTCTGCTACCAAGGGCCGAGGTTAGAGGTGTGCTATCAAGGGCTGAGGTTGGAGGTCTGCTATCAAGGGCTGAGGTTGGAGGTCTGCTACCAGAGGCTGAGGTTAGAGTTCTGCTACCAAGGGCCGAGGTTAGAGATCTGCTACCAAGGGCTGAGGTTGGAGGTCTGATACCAAAGGCCGAGGTTGGAGGTCTGCTATCAAGGGCCGAGGTTAGAAGTATGCTACCAGAGGCTGAGGTTAGAGATCTGCTACCAGAGGCCGAGGTTGGAGGTCTGCTACCAGAGGCTGAGGTTGGAGGTCTGCTACCATAGGCTGAGGTTGGAGGTCTGCTACCAGAGGCTGAAGTTGAAAGTCTGCTACCAGAGGTTGAGGTTGGAGGTCTGCTACCAGAGGCCAAAGTTGTAGGTCTGCCGCCACAAGCTATGGAATCCCAGGAGCTCCAGAAGCTGTAAGAGGCAGATGATGCTCCCCAAGAGCCTTTGTAGGAGTGTTGTCTAGCCAACACCTGGATTCAGATTTCTGACCTCCAGATCTGGGAGAGAATAAATTTCTGTTGTTTTAAACCACAAAGTTTCTGTTCATTTGTTGCTACAGCCCTAGGAAATGGACACATCATCTAAAGACTGATTTTTTTAAAGGTTAGAAAATTACACTTTGCCTTTATTTTAGCTTAGTTTCCTTTCATGAAAAAAGCAATTGACAAGGAATGGAACAGCTTGATAAGAACACATTGCTTGTCACGGACAGGCAACCCTGAAAAACTCACTCAACTTCAGCTGTATGAAGATTGTGTTCCCAGAGCCAAAGTCCAGCTCATACTGGGCCATTTCCCATCCTGTGACCCACAGCATGGATTCAATGCTGAGCTATGCACCAGAAGTCAAGACAATTGTTGTCCCTGACTGTAGATTCTGGGTCTTGATTTTTCTGTACTTGGTGGTGGAGTTGTCTTGATATGATAAAAATAATAGCTGTAAAAAATAAGCTATAGGTAATAGTGTTCTGTATTATTAGAGAAGAATTGAAAGAAGATAAGTATTTGACATCCCTGAACATTAACAATGAACAGGAATTTCTCACTCCATGTGATTCTGGGTGACCTCTGCAGAGCCCACCATGTTCAGGGTTGCTAAGCCACTGATAAGTTTCCAAGAGTCAGAGATCCTCCACTGCTCCTTCTTTCTCACGGGAAATTGACATGAAAACTACAAGTCATGCATGGCTGCCTTTTGAGGGGGTTTACTATTCCCAGAGGTGATAGCATCATCCCAGTGTCAAACTTGGCTTTAAACACCAGCTCTGACCATTAGGTCCACAGGCTAGTACTGGACCTAACGTCCAAATGTTGGAAGACATCTGAACACCACTCAGTCCTACCATTGAGGCAGGACAAAGATGTTCCAAAAGAAGCCTAGAGCAGCTGAGCTGGTGTTTTGGAAGAAAGTCTTAGAGGCCTCACTGCCAATGCTCAACCATCTGAGTCACCTTCATAAGCAGACCCTCCCCTATCAGTAAGGTGCTTTGCTAGAACACTAGTGTGACCAGGAAGCCTTGGTTCCATCACAACGGGGTAAGCTCAGAGGTTGTCTGCCAAACTTGGTGGCAAACGCAACGCTCATGTTTGCTTCCAGACACAACGGAAAAGAGAGTGAGAAGGGGACCATCAGAGGAAGGAGAATACAGGCTGAGATGGACACGGGGTTTGGAAGTAAGGGCTTTCATGTTAGCATTAAAATGTGTCAGGGAGGAGCTAATTTCCCTTCTCCTTGCCTCTGACCAAAATTAAATCAAAAATGAAAATCTTCATATGTATAACTTATGTAGCCTGTCATGCTAGCCACAGAACCTAATTATGGCCAAGTATAGCAAAGTGGAAACAATACTCAACTTGCTTAGGTCTGGACTTGTGCCCTAGACCTGGTGACTAGAGTGAGCTGAGTAAGGGGCACATTCACCAGCCTCAGTTTCCCACTTGTAAAGCACAGGAGCCCAGTTAGGCTAGAGAGGATAAGGAACCAGTCTTTTTTTGTTATTTTTTA
>CAUYRH010102838.1:0-61166 GCA_963574655.1 Perodicticus potto | reverse complement strand
ACTTGGGACTAAATGTGGAACCCCCATTTCCTATGCCTAGGTCGGTTTCTTGTGAATTCCTAGGCCTGAATTCCATGGATGGACTGTGTCCATTCATTGATACACTCATTCACCTTGCCCCTGGTGGAAGGGACTGTATTCATTCGTTTCCTGGCCAAGGAACCCATACACCTATATATACCCCGAGGCTAGAGGCCTAGAGGAGGAGACGGGGAAAGACCGGGAGAGGAACAGAGAGAGCTTCTCTCTCCCCACTTGAAATCTCTCCCTCTACCAGGAGCCTTGGTGTTTTCTGTATTCTTTTCTGTAAATCAATTCTGTCTTACCACTGAGGGGTGGGGGTGGGGGGGGAAATAATGTAATGAAGAATAATAAAATACATGTATTTAAAAAAAAAATAAAGATAGGGCAGTGGCTAACTTCCTCCCCTCCTTTAGTATTGATATTGTCTTCACTGACCAGGAAAATCACTCCCTTGACAGTTTGTGTCATTGAGCACACCTTTGTTCTGCACATACCGTCTGCTCACAAAGATGAATAGTCAGCTCTGATCTCTGCCCTCAACAGTATAATTTCAGCAGAGGAGTAGAAGCATCAACAATGCAGTGTGGGGAGCTCTGTCCTGAGAGAAGAACGTGGTTCTTAAAGGGATATGCAACTCGGCTGTGGCTCAGCAAAAAAGGAGGAGGGGGTAGAGGAAACAAGACCAGCAGGGTAGGGAGTGAGAAGAGAATTCTGGATAGAGGTAACATGTGTGCAGGGCTGGAAATGGGACAGGACAGCCCTTTGTGGGAGACTGGTGACTGGTTGTTTGGTAATTATAGAGCTGAGTCTTGTCACGGAATGAGGCTCTGTTTTTAGACTTGAAACTTGTGAAAAACAATTGTACTTGGCTCAAGCTTACTGTAAACAACTGTTGCAGGGAATGGGCAATTAAGAAGAGTTATATCCAATGCTAGAGTTTGAAGTAAAGTTTTTATATTGTATAAAACAAAGAAATGAGCTCTGAGCAGGACAGAGCTGGTAGCTCTTTTAATATTTTATATGTATATAACAAATAATATAATAGAAGTAGAAAAAAATCAGTGATAAATCTCTGTGATTTCCTTGGAAGTTCCTATATTTCTGAATGATTAATGATAGGTATAATTTATGAAGTTTTATTACCTCCTTCCCTGGACTTTTGACTTTCTAAAATTATCTGTATGTTTCTACACAGAAGTGAAGTAGGAATGCCCTCCAGCGTCATGTGATTTTCCAAATCTTGTTTCCCAGATATGTTTATATTTTAGAGAGGTACTGAGCAATTCCTTTCTGTTCGTACTGAATGTTGGGAAAAATAAGTGCTCTTATTGTACACTTGCTGCATACCAGGCAGTATTACAGTAATGACCGACACGCACTCAGTACTTGCTGCCAGGGAGCTCATATTCTCCCCGAGGACAGATGAGACACCATCCAACAAGCAAACAAATAATACTCCATGTGGGATTGGTGTGAGGAAGGACAATAAAGCAGGGTGGGAGGTAGAGAGAACAGAAGTGCTCTTTGTAGGAAGGTCAAACCCTTTGACCCTTTGTAGGGTCAAACCCTTTCTGAATTGGTGGCTTGGACTTAGAGTATTGTTTTTAATGTGTTATATAATCATGCAAGCCTTGTATATTCAAGTAAAAACTATGCTGTTAATCACGATTACATATTTTACAAAGTTTTGGGCCCTCTGGAAGCAGAACCCCCTACATACCTACTGTTTGATTTTCAGATCCCTGACTTTCAAACACAGTAGAACCTCCACAGTTGACCACCTCCCTACACTGAGCACCTCCTTAAGTTGACCTAATTTTCATAGACCAGACATGCACCAGAAGCATGTATCAGTACAGTAGGCCTATTTCCTGAGGTTCTATGGTGACCTCTTCTGTGTGTTGATCAATTTGCTATAGTTCCTTGGGTGGTCAACTTAAAGAAGTTCTACTGTATGTTTTCAGGAATTCATTACACTGTATACAGACATAAGGGACTTTACTTATGTATGATCAATTGGGAGAGATCTATCCTTCTTGTTGAGAACACTGTGATGTCTTTTGAAAAAGGACGTTCTCTCTTATAATTCGAATATTGAGTCTGTTTTCTGTATGTTTCTACACAGACGTGAAGCAGGAATGCGCTCCAGCATCAAAGTCAGTCACTTGTCACTAGACTGGGGCCTGCTGCCTGGGGACATTAAAAAGGTGACAAGCAGGTGAATGGTGGGATCACACCTATGGTGCATAATGCTTGAGCTACAGGCACTGAGTCACCAATTGTTTATGTTTGTTGTTGTTGCAATTGCCATGGACATATTCATCATAAAGTCTTTCCCCAGGCCGATATCTTCAATTGTTTTTCCTATGCTTTCTTTGGTCTCTTGTTCTTTTTTTTGTAGAGACAGAGTCTCACTTTATTGCCCTCTGTAGAGTGCCGTGGCATCACACAGCTCACAGCAACGCCCAACTCCTGGACTTAGGCGATTCTCTTGCCTCAGCCTCCCGAGTAGCTGGGACTACAGGCGCCTGCCACAACGCCCGGCTATTTTTCTGTTTTGCAGTTTGGCCAAGGCCAGGTTTGAACCCACCATATTTGGTATATGAGGCCGACGCCCTACTCGATGAGCTACAGGTGCCACCCCTGGTCTCTTGTTCTTATCTTTGGCACAGAGTTAGCAAATCTAGTCCAGCTAGTAGCTTTGTCTAATAACACACAGAGAGGTGTCAGACTGTCAAGACTCCATGTTGGTTTCTGCACTCCCCTCCCCCACAGTGTCTCATGAGGCTAATAGAACCAGCACTGGAGGACCCCCTAGCTCACACAGGGCCTGCATGCCTGTAAATTACATCAGTTGCTTTCAGGCTGATAAAGCACTGATAACCAGGGGTGACATTAGGCTGGCACACACCAGTGTGGTGTATTACATACAGTTCATAGTTGATAGGCATGAGCGTCCATTCTAATGGGGAAGGTCCCAGGCCTATGATTATTAATCATATTGACTGTCACCCTTGCTTATAATTCAAATATAGTCGTGTGCAGCACAGTGACGTTTTGGTCAACAATGCCAAACAATGTCACTGTTATATACCTATAACAGTGGTCCCATAAAATTATAATGGTGCTGAAAAACTCCTATCACCTGGTAATGTCCCAGCCATCATAATGTCCTAGCACGATGCATCACTCAAGTGTTTGTAGTGATGCTGGTGTAAACAAACCCACTGCACTGCCAGTCATGTGAAAGTCCAGCACATGTAATTATGTGTGGTGTATAATACTTGATGGAAATAAATGACGATGCTACTAGTTTATGTATTTACTCAGCAGCCATGGGCAGGCCCTTCGGGAGCTGTTCTAAAAGAAGGCATTGTCATCATAGGCGATGACAGCTCCATGCCTATTAATGCCCTGAAGACCTTGTAGGAGGAGGACAAGATGTGGAGGTGAAAGACATTAATATTGGTGATGCTGACCTTGTGTGAGCCTAGCCTAGTATGTGTATCTGTGTCTTAGTTTTTAATGAGAAAGTTTAAAAAGTAAAAAACAGAAATTTTTAAAATAGATACATGTTTATAGACTAAAGATATAAAGCTATACATTGTGTTTTAAGCTAAATGTTACCTAGAGAGTCAGAGAATTAAAAAAATTAAAAGGTATATAAAAGAAATAATTTACAACAAGCTAAGGTTAATTTATTATTAAAGAAAGAAAAATCTTTTAGTATAAATTTGGTAAAGCCTAAGTGCACAGTGTTTACAAAGTCTACGGCAGTGTACGGTGATGTCCTTGGCCTTCACAGTCACTTACCTCTCCCTCACTGACTCACCCAAAGCAGCTTTCCATCCCACAAGCTCCATTCTTGGGAGGTGCCCTATATGGGGTACTATTTTCCGATCTTTTATACCACATTTTAATTGTACCTTTTCTATGTTTAGATATATTTAGTTACACCAATTCCACTATGCTACAATTGCCTACAGTATTCGGTACAGTAACAGGCTGTACAGGTTTGCAGCCTGGGAGCCTAGGTGTGTTGTAGGCTATACCATCTAGGTCAGTGTAAGTACACTCTGAGGTTTGCACCATGCTGAAATTGCCTAACAACACATTTCTCAGAATGTATCCCCGTTGTCAAATGACACATGATTGTCACTAGAATGACACATGATTGTGACTAGATACTGAACTGCTGCTAGATCCTTGGCCTGCTTCATGTACTTTATTTTTAAGAAAGGAAATACCAGAGACTTCACCACAGTGCCATGTATGAGTGTAACAAAATTGCACTTGTATCCCGTGAATATATACAAATAAAGAACGAATGGAGGCACTTAGGCTTTACAAAATTTATATTAAAAGATTTTCTTTCTTCAATAATAAATTCACCTTAGCTTGTTGTGAATTATTTCCTTTATAGGCCTTTTAATTTTTTTTTAACTCTCTGATTCTTTCTAGGTAACATTTAGCTTAAAACACAATGTATAGCTGTACAAAAATATTTTCGATCTTTATATCATCAAAGATAAAAAAGGGCGGTGGGAAGAAATGTCAGTCCAAAGCAAACAATTTGAAACATAATGTCAATATTTAGACTAGGTTTCCTTGGAAATGCAACTCAGAATGCTGACTTAGCATATTACCTGAACCTTTCCATACATCCTCTTGAAGCAGTTTTTCCTTGTTCAGACTTTCCCCCACACATGGCCATGGCCAAAATTTCCTCTTCCTCTCTTCCTTTCTAGTGGGTGGCTTTCCTTTCTCTGCCAAAGTGTAGGAGCCCCCTACACCCTGCATGTGGCCCTCCCTGCTGTACAAGGTACCTTGGAAGATGTATCCTGACCCACTTGAACCACTTTAACAGTACCTGGAAATATGGTGCATATTACTTGCTATTTTATCTGAGACCATACCAACTCCCCCATAAATAATACTCAAATTTTCACCATAAGAAAAAAAGGAAAAGGTGATACTCTCAGAATACTCAGATTTTTGCAGCAAGTAGAAGCTGACTAGCTGGCTCACCATATCGCACCAAGCAGGTTTTCCAAAGCAGAGTGTTTCCATCCTAGTACTGCTGATGAAACCGGCCAGAAGAGGAGGATCTGTCAGCTTCATCACCAATGTGTGTGAATGACAGATTTCCCCTGCCTTAGACATTCATGAACTGCAGATGGCAAATAGTACTCCCCTTAAGAGGTGGATTTATTTCTCTGGCTGTTAAAATGCAAATGCCCCCCAAAATAGCGTAGCTTCCTGCTACTGCTGGTTTGCCAAAGTCTTTGTTCTCAACAATCTTAAATAGAGTTGCCCTTTGGGAAGTTATGGACACTCCTGGAATGAAAACATTTAATTCTTGGGGAATCACACTGATTTTGCTCATGATGCTGTCATTACAGTTTCAAAGAGAAAAGTAAGCAGTAATCATGACAGAAAATGTCCTTCCCAAATAGGTGGTTTGGAATTGCAATTCTTTTGCCCCTAAAGACTTAATAGACACAATTATATAATGGATATAAGGGACATATAAAAATGAAGCAGAAACTGAACATCACTCAGAACCATAGTGAACAGGCAACTGAGGGTTGATGCACCTGTGTGACAGGGAAGAATTAAGGAGAGAAACCGTAATTGAGCTAATTTCTGTATTTATGTTAAATCTATGTTAAAAGTAAATTGCTCAATTAGAAGTTCTGAGAAAAATATCTTGAGAAAGTAGCTTGCCTGGGTGTGTTGATGAAAGGAAGACTCAAACTAATAAATACGGATCAAAATTGTTCTCACAAAGTAATGAGAAAGTCTCTTGAATGTTATCGCAATCAGGTTGATGAAAATATCTCTGATTGTATCTGAAGCCCGTACACTGTACCCCATGATTGAATTATTGTACACAGCTATAATTCAGTAAAAATAAAAAATAAAAAAAAAAAAAGAAAAGAAAAGCCAAGCATAAACTCATAAAAAAAAAAAAAAAAAAAAGAAGAGCCAGAGTTTTATAATGCCAGACGCCAGAAGAATCAAGTTAGTGGCGGTGGTAATGAGTCTCAGGAGGTGTTTCCTCTGCCTGGTGGCAACAGCAAAGAAAAAGAGGTGCCTGTTAAAGAAAAACCAAGTTTTAAACTCTCTGGAGTCTTTCTTGAGGACACCAACACTTTCCGAGGTATAGTCATTAAATATAGTGAGCCCCCAGAAGCACGTATCCGCCCCAAACGGTGGCGTCGCTACCCATTTAAAAATGATGAGGTGCTTCCAGTCATGTACATACATTGACAAACTGCATACCTCCTAGGTCAACACCGCTGCATCGTGGACATTCCAATTGATCATTCGTCATGTTCAAAGCAGCATGCGGTCTTTCAATATCGGCTTATGGAATATACTTGTGCTGATGGCACAGTTGGTCAAAGAGTGAAGCCCTACATCATTGACCTTAGCTTAGGCAATGGACCCTTCTTAAACAACAAATGTATTGAGCCACAGAGATACTATGAACTTAAAGAAAAGGATGTACTCAAGTTTGGCTTCAGTAGCAGAGAATATGTCTTGCTCCGTGAGTCGTCAGATACTTCTGAAATTGACAGGAAAGAAGATGAAGATGATGAAGAGGAAGAGGAAGTGTCTTACAGCTAGCAAACTAGGAAACCAGATTATTGAGACACCTTGTCCTTCGTGGAAGGCTTTGATTCCCAGAGCACAGACTGTACAGAAGGATCATGGCTACCACCAAGGGGTGCCGATTTAATGTCACAAGGGACTGAAATGGGTGTTATCTGTTCTCCATGAGAGAATTCCAGATTTCTCCATACAGCATATACATAACATCTGAATAAAGACAAAAAACTGAATAGTTAATTGGTCAAAATTGTTATCTCCTTTTTTTCTTTGAGAAATAGACTGTCACTTAAGTGGCAGGGTCCTTATGTTATTCTAACAACGCGTGTATATGTCTAAAAGAAGTTTTGTTTACATATTTCTACATGGATTTATTTTTAAAAAATTGTACAAGGAGGTTGTATTTATCTTCAGGCTGGAAAGCAGGGAATTTCCCAGTGTCCTAATTTTCTAGAGGAATATGTCTGAGTAGAAAAAATAACGTATTAACTGCTGATACTGGTTTTCATATGACAATGTTAGGCAAAGGCCTGCCTGCATTTGAAGAGCAGGTTTTATATGTTTTTTGGGGATAGAAAATAAAATTTGTAAATATAAAAAAACAACAAGAAGAAGAAGTTGAGCTACTAGAATTCCTAGTTCACCTGAAGCTTTGGTCTGAGCTCCAGGGCAAAGCTCAGGTTGTAACAGCTCAGATACCACACTGAAGGCTCTCGTGTCATAAAAATAACTTCCCTGGAATCATCATGAGACTCAGCTTTCCATCTGAACTTGGGTCTGCTCATCTTGTCACTGAGATCCAACCTTGCTCCCCCTAAGCAAGCACATGTGCACACCTAGATCTCTGTCAGGCAAAGCAGAAGGCTGTCATGACACTTTCCTCTGGTATTCTCTAAGTTCCAGAAAGAGGCAGTGTGAGCTCCAGATAAAAGCAGAAATATTTACACAGGTCAGGTGACACTCCAGTCTTGTTTTGTGCCCTGTTTGTATGTCCTCATTTTAATCTCTACAATAGTAAGAATTGAAGTTTGAAACTATTAATACCTTGTTCAAGGTCACATGAGATTCGAAGCCAGTTTTAAGTTTAAAATGCTTTCTTGGAGGAATTGGTTTTTAAGAGGGCATTAGCAAGGCTTTGGTATCTATAGAAATAGAACCACAGTGGTGCTGGCATTAGGCGTTGGGCTTGAATGTGGCCACTGGACAGAGTCCCAGGCTCCCACTGTTCCTGCCCTTTTATAGCCCAAGTGCCTACTTAGATTAGTCCCCGACAGACCTAAGGGGGAAATTACAAGCAAGTGTTCAATTTCTCCTTCCACAGCAGCTTGGAGATGGGAAATTGTTTCTCCCCTGCAGCCTTTCTGCACCCACAGCTGCGACTCTCTGCACTGTCAGTGCCTTGCCAACAGGTTGGAAATGAATGCGTTTCCTGTGGATGGCTGTCAGGGAGGACACATGTTCATTCACCTCTGAGCTCAGGCACCGAGCAGCACCAGCAAACCCAGGAGAACAGTCCTAGGGCTGATGCGCTTGGTGAGGATTTGCCATCTGCTCATTTGGAGTTGCTGATGAAAGGGGGAGAAATGCAAAACAGACAGGAAGTCTGGTTGACCTCTGCTGAGCTGCTCATAAGCTACAGCAGGAAGTTCTGGGAGCCCACATGCTAGTGTTGGGGGAGGGATGCAGGACCACCTGACTCGTAGGCATCCTTTCACCCCGAGGCTATGGAGAGAGTGAGGATAACAGCACACCTCGCTTTATCTTCCTATTCCTGCATGGAGTGGGGGTGGGGGAGAGACACTCTCATCCTGAAGCTTATTCTTCTATCCAGTGAAACTTCCAAAGGCTTAAGCAGCAACAGTGGAGTCATTTGGGGTGCAGTGTGCTGTTCAGCTTCCAGTGGGCTCAGACCTCCCCATCAGACACTTCCTTCTCCCAAGTCCAAATCACACCCCTCTGCAAGTCTTACTTCGACATCATTTATTCCAGGAAGCTTTTGCTATACCAGCATCAAGTTTGGGGGAGAGGACCAGAAGATCTTCCTGAAGTTCCGATAGCATTTATTGTGGGTATAGGATATACTGATATCTCCAGTAGACTAAACTCTACTCTGGCAGGAAAAGGCAGGAAAGTAAGGGGTGCTTCGTCAAAGTACCCCAAATGAGTATTAGTATACCAGGAACTGTGTGAAGACCCTCATCATTATCCTTGTAATTTGGAAGGTGGATATGAGACAAGTCCAGAAGGTAACAAGTTACCCAAAGCACGTAAGTCCTAAAAGGCAGAGTGAAATTAGTTGGGATCCTAGATCAAAAGATCTTAAGACTCACATTACCAGTGCTTATAGAAAACAGCTTTATGAGAAGTCATACAGTTGTGGAGAATAATGCTTAGTGGACTGTCGCAAAGGCAGCCTTCCTTCAGTGATGCTGGGAATATCGCAAGTTCTCCACAAGAGCTAACTCCAGGACTTCCATCTTTATTGGTGGTTTAGTAAAATGCTACACTCCTAAGATGGTGAAGCAATTGTCCTAAGACTCAGATGTCATGAAAGTGTTGACAAGACTTACAATACTGCTTATATTTATATTTTGAGGAACACACTTAAGGATGAATCAAGGACCATCCATGAGTCCAGTTTAATAGTGTTATCAACTCCCTCCCACCCCTGAGTGCAGAGTTGTGTTAGATATTAAAGTATAATGATAAAACAAGTCTTACGTTCAGCCACGTCCATGGACTTAAGTCAGCTCTAACTTTGGCAGAACAGAATGTCAGCTTGCACATTCAGCCAGTAGATGAATTTCCTCCCTAAAGAAACCAGATCTGAGTCCTCAGGGCTCCAACTCTCCTCGTAGGAACTACAGATAGGCATTCTATTCAGATGTTTAACGTTAGGGTCAAACTGCTGGACACAGTGACCAATAAAGAGACAGTCATGTTGCCTCATCTGTTTTTCCTCCATTATGCACCTCCAAATTGTCTCTGCGGCCTGTGCAGTGTGACCTACACAGGGCTGCGTCTGTGTCCCCCTTTGTTAGCAGTCACTGGAGGCTGAGCAGGAGAGGGCAGGACAGGGGAGGATGAAGCCCAAGAGTTTGTTCTCTCAATGCTTTACAAGGCCTCGGTGTCCCTCTACCTTATGGTCCCTGGCTCCTGTTGGGCAGCTCTTAGCCTACATTTTGCTGGAGTCAGCATTTTGGGGTGGTAGTGGCTCCCCATTGCGGAGCTGGGAATGTTCCCATTCCTTATGAGCTACTCTAACTCTGCTCATGTGTCCTCACATAGTACATCTGGTATCTTCAGTGAAATCCTTTGAAGGTGCAGTTACTTTTCAACAGGACTACACCTTCAACTGACTGACCCCAGCTGAAATCTGAAAGCCATTGCTGTATCTGCACTGGAGTTGGGCTCCTCATGAACACCTCCCAATACCAGACTTTCTCCAACTGCCCAACATTTAGTACTTCGGCTTGGACTCTTTACTCAGGGTCAGATTTGCTCTGAGACCTGATGTTCTTCACCTCCCCCAGCCTCCTCCACTCCCTCCCAGACCTCTTGCATGTCAAATCCTGCCTTAACATCTAACTCAGGATCTACATTGATGTGGGACTAATGTGTAGAGATGATGCTCAGAGAGGTTAAACATTTGCTCAAGGCCACACAGCAGTGTAGGAATTGAACTCAAGTTCAGAATCTAGAAGAGCCTGAGATTTTAGTTGTTTGGTCAAAAAAGTTCTGATATGGGCCCAAACCACTCCATCCAGGCAAAATTTTGTTGTCACTGACAGACTGACCTGTTTTTTGGGCATTGAGTCAACTTTTGCAGAGTGATAACCTGAAGGACGCCTCCCACAGATAATGCTTCACTTCTGGGTTCTCAGATGTGCTGATAAAGGGGCCTGCCTGAAGCCTATGTTTGGTGGCCTTAGTATGCATACACCCTTGCTGTTAGGAATTTGAGACTAGTGCATTAAGTTGACACCTACCCCAGCCTTCCACCTCCACCTACATTTTTCTGGCCATAGATGTAGGTGTGGGATCTGCTTTAGCAAGTTTGTGACTCTGAAACTTGAGCCCTCTATACTAAGTCTTTCTAGTTCAACTCCTATTAGTCTATTCTCCCTACCCTCTGTTCTAGAATGAACCAGACAACGCTTGACCAAGAAGTCACAGGCTAGATGACTATAGTTTAATCCCCTAGTGAGGGAAGTCCAAACAAGATTTGGCTTGAAGAAAGCCAAGTACATCTAACACATCCTTGTGGAATGATCACCAACGGTTAAACTAAGGCAGAGAAGGAAGTTGTAGTTTGCTCTTGTTCACACAAGATATATCCTGAAATTATCAGGTACCTTATCAGTCCAGCCTAAGTCATAACAGGCTTTGGGTTTTACTATTTGCATGTATTTGACAGCTTGAGAAGCTTTCTTGTAGTTACTAGGCATTTCAACCAAGCATTTAAATCTTAGTCCGTAATCGAGCAACTAATACTGGCCATAAGCTACCAAACCCTATTACCTGGTCATCCCCCTGAACCCAGAAGAGTCTTAATTCTCATGCTCTTTAGAAGCATATGTTCACCCAAGTTAGGGGGGGCTTGCAATTGCGTATCAGCCACCCCCCAGTCTGAGCATTCTATTCATTTCCTATTTTACAGTTGTAGGCATTTCCAAGGGATTAGAACTCTCACCTTTGGACCTCCTCACACCCTGTTAGGTGTGTTCTAATCACCTCGGCAGGCCCCAGCTGTCATGCCTCATTACTTTAATATATTATCATTGCCTGGCCTTAGCAAGTATGGTAGGATTAAAGCAATAAAACTACAGGGACAAGTGGTCAGTGTTAGGATGGCTCTCACCCAGACCTGCTAAGGGTAATGGTGCACAGCTGCTGCCCCTGCCCCTGCTTCCTCTCCACAAGCCCCATCCCCATCTGGAGGCAGCTGCTTCTGCTCTATCAGCAAGGCAGCCTCAGATTGGTCCAGCTCTGAGCACCCCCAGTCAACAAAGCTCCAAAAGATGGAGACCTGTTGCCTAGTAACAGACCATACTTCGCTCAAAGTCCCAGAGGTCTGCTTCAGTTTCAAAAGCTACCTTACGTACAGGCAGCATGCTGACTTCTCTGCATCCATCCTTTTTTATTCCTAACAGCTCTAGGAGGAGCATCAGTCCTGCTTTTGTGGTGGTGGTAGGAGGAAGGACATAGCTTTATATTCTCAAAGCTGTCCTTGAGCAAATGGGGTAAAAATGTAGACAGTTGAATCAAGGTAATGGGCACATGAGAATTGATCTTAACATCTATGAGACTGAAATGCATCAATAAGCTGTATATAAATCATAATTCCTTATTACTGTGTATACTAATAGGCACATGGAATAGAAAGTCACTGTATGGCTTCAGATTCAGCAGTTAGGATTTCAACCATACAGCTTCAGATTTTAACAATGGTTATTTCAAGGATTTTGATTTAAGACTGTTTCTGAATTGGAGTTCATGTGGATTAAGTGGAAGTGATTTAGAAACGCACATACCTATTCCTGCTCAAGATACCAACCACAAAAATCAGGACTCAGACTTGGGATTGCAACCTCAGATTCTACTTTATCAGAAGCCTGCACCAAGCCTTAAAGGCTAAGGTTCTGTCCACTGTTCTAGATGTTGGACTCTGCTGCTTGCTAGATCTGTAGGATATACACTTGAGTTTTATCCTAGGGCAGTCCACAGAAATTCTTGGTCTTGACTTGTATTAAAAATTGTCAAAAACATACGAAGCAGCATTGGATAAGACCCTGGGCTTAAGAGTGCAGCAACCTGGAGCTGAATGTTAATTCTGAATATTGCTGTTTTGGCAAATCAGCTGAGAAGCAGGACACCTCTCACTGAGTTCTTTGTGGCTGGGGCAGCTTGGCACTTTGGATTGGTATCCTTTCGTAGACTAGTTCTTCCAGGAAGCCTTTCTTTACTGCAGTCTCTTGGGAACACAGCTTGAACTGGTTTCCTCTATAAAATGGAAGTATTAATGCCTACATCTTGTGGATTCAATAAGACGCCAAGACACTGGCTCAATGCTGTCACATGGCAATAATGGTCATCACTGCCATTATTGGTCTATCACATGGGCTTCAGCTTTTAGCATGTGATCTTGTAGACTCTAGAATGATCAGAAGCAAGGAGTAGTCACCATAGATTATGCTTCATTTTAGGCCACAGGAAGCTTAGAGCCAAGTCTATAGTCTTTGAAAGCTTCTCTGGGCTCATTTGCATGCACTAAACTTACCCTAAGTCTTTTACTCTGAACCCCTATTTTGAATCCCTCCCTTCCAAGAATGGCAAGCACATATGGTATTCTGCATTAATGTATTGCATTTGGCCATTTCTCTCTCCATTTCCAAACTCCTGTAGGTTTGGTCAGTAGTGTCAGATTAGCGTACCCTTCCATGACTAATATAAGGCACAAAAACATGCATTTATTTGGCTTTAAGAAAAAAATATTTGGGAACATTGCTCAAGGAGTTTGCTAGAATAATTGCTGGTTGGTAGAAAGAACTCATCCTGTACAAAGTTGATACTAAGTTGGTTAAACTTAGGGCTGTGCACAATAAATAACTAAAAGGCCAGAGGTCTGATACATAGTTTTGTCATGACTCTGGAAGACCTTAGCTTCGGAACATGTTTCCTGTCTATAAGATTGGCAACACCTCATCCCAGCCTAAGGTTATGTTTCAAAGGAGAGAAACTTTAAAAGGCAATTAACAGTCTGGTCTGTACCAAGAGCTTCCAAGGGTCTATGTTCCAATAGACCCTTGGAATATCTCCTCAAGTTCCCAGTTGAGAACAAACGGAGACAGGTTGGGGAACACTGGCCTACTCAACTCAAATTCAGCGTGAGAAAGAGCTGGAACATCTGACAGGTGAGACTGCAGGAGGTTGTCCCATTAGGGATAGCATAAAAGCTACAGTTAGTATTAAGACGAGCAGTCCAAGGAACATGGAAGGCTTTCACTGGACTCCAGAGGATGTGGCCCAACCCATCAGCATCTCTTAACCCCTTTTCTCTGCCTTAAGTCCAAGTCCCACTGTGGTTTAGGTTGGGTTTTGTGTTCGGACCATTAGCTAAAAAGGTTAGGTCATGCACCAGTTTAGCATTCTGAGCTTGGGGCATGAAGGCATGTCCCCCCCAACCGTAGTCACTCTTGCTTTTGACTGTTATCTCACTTGCTCAAAGGCAAAAAAGCATTACCAACTTGGTTTTCAGTTGAATATTGCTATTGAGTCAGCAAATACATTGATACACCAGCTGAAGATCAGGACCCCCTCACATTTGGTGTTAAGAATTGAGGGGAAGGCAGCCTGGTACTTTGGATGGGCACCATTTGGAAGGCTGGTTCTGCCAGGAAGCTCAGACATTTCCTCTGACAGGATTGGTTTCCAGCAGCCCAAGCTCTGTGGAAGACTTTCTTGATACCCCACATTTGAGTAGCAAGCAAATAAGCCTCAAGCCAGTGGCAGTAGTACTTAATTGCCGCCTTTGTGACAAAGCCCCAGGAACTAATGATTGATCAATGTCAGATGTCACTTGGGAGTCTTAAAGTGCTTCTCACTCAAGGTTACCCTCACGGGCTATTGCCCAGGGTTAGTCTCCATACCCTCCACCCTGGAAGGGGCACAGGAGAGAATGGTCAGTTGCACTCACATCTGTACTCCCAGAGCACCCTGCCCACTGGGTCTTTTGACAAACAACAGAATTGGGTGGGGAGAAACAACGGGCTGATGCCTGGCATAGGGGCAAGTCCAGTAGGATTTTTGCGTTCCCTACTCCACTTTAGCATTTGTCCATGTCTAGTGCTGGTTTTAAGGAGCAGTTATAGAGGTTGAAAGTAAAACAGAAATTAACAGGCAGATTTCACTATGGAAACAGCTACCTTGGGAGACATTGAGCATGTCAAAAGTGAACAGGTGGAGGCAAGTTAGCCAGTGTAGACACAGCTTCTAACATCCCAGAGAATTGGTTAGGACTCAAACATCCACATATATAGATTCATTGAAATAGCATTTTAGTGGCAAGAAGCTTTTTTAATGTACACATACTTCATATGTAACTTTAGTGAATTTAAGTGACTAACAAACTATCTTCACATACCTCGATCATTGCAACATGTAGCGAGAACTTCACTACACAATTTTGGTTCCTCTAGTCTATACAAGAGTCATGGTTTGAGTCTAACCTAGTTAACTCATGCCACCTAGAATGCATTCAATTTATCAAATTGAATGTCAAAGAGGTATGCACCTATAAGAGTAATAACTGCCCTATTACATAGGCACAGTGTGCACTTTCCTGAGTAGTCATTCAAGCAGGTGGCATTTGCATTTCATAACCATGGTGCTCTTTGGTAAAACTAGTCAAGTGCCATATGGAATGGAAGACCAGTGAAAACTAGCATTTCTTGGGTGAAGTGAGTCCAATTACACTTCAAAATAATCTGGAAATATTGGGCAGTAACTGATTTGTCTTCAGTTTAACAGCCCACAGGATCAGGAAGAAGAATCTAAATTATACACAGCCTCAAAAACTCATCCACCTGAATTTTCAAGTGATCTTTGAGGACCTTATTGAGAGCATTAAAAACTTAATTTAAATCCCCACTGAGATCCCACTGGAACTTCCATCTAACATCCATGACTCTTCAAGTTCTACTCAAAGGAATTAGAAGGTTATTAACACAATGACCAACAGAAGTTATTGGAGAAGTAAACACTTCCCTAAGAGATAACATGTCTGAAAGGGAGAAACCAAGACTGACATTTGCAGGAAGGACACAGTGAACAGATCCACCTGAAAGGGCTGCAGCCCTGGTTCCTCAGATGCTGGCTGTAAGGAAGAGTAGGGGGGTCCAAGTAGAGCAGTTTCACTCCTCCCCAAACTTGCTTTCCCCTGCCCATGCCTCACTGAAGATCCTAAGTCTATTCCTTAGGTGGAGGTTTGATGATCTGGATGCAGAAAGTCAGCTGATCTTACTAAACCTTGCCCAGCCTTTTTCTGGTTACCAGAGCCCGTCCACATTGTGCTGCTCGGTCTCCACCACAAGAGCAGGCCATTTCCCTGAATCATGCAGTTGCCAGCTGCTTGCTTCACCTTGATCAGAGACACTGGTATGTGTTGGAGGTAGACTGCATCTAGAAGGAACACAACTTTTAGACTCAAGCTTGAGTCTCTCCAACTGGATGGTCTCATGAACTTTGTAAAATGGAGATTCTACCTCCTGCCTCATGGAGTTGAGATAGATTAGCTGAATGTACCTGAAGGTCCTCCAGCCATAGAAGGGCAGGGGCCATTTTAAGAAGGTGCTTGAGTGCATAGGATGAGGACTGCTAACTTGCAGCAATTTCAGAGTATATAGTCTAGAAGGTCATGCATACATGTGAGACCTTAGAACACCCCTGAATTATATGTTGTGTGAATATAGAGAGCCAAAGACAACTGCATTCAATTTAAGACACCAAGGCTACCTGTTAGTGGAGTGCCCACCACTGCTGCATTGTAACTCCAGATGTGGGTCTAGTGAGTCTGCCTGGGATTAGAAATTGTGACCATGCTCAGATGTTATATATTTACTTTAAACACAAAATTCTCCCAGTGTCAAATCAGTAATCAGACTGATTAGGAATGTTATAAAGATCAAGGACATAGGTAGTAGCCAAAAGTTTGTACTTAAGGGAAATAGGACTGGAAGAGCCAACAGAACTCTTTCAAGGTATCTGCTTTCAGGTTTCTTGCCTTAATACCTTTATGCTATTGTTCTGGAAGCATCTGGCAAATCTCAGGTATTTTAAGTTTAGGTCGACAATTATAGCTTGTAAGATCAAAGCTAATTTTTTAGCCTCCCTTGCTTCACTGAGTCTTCAATGCACATTCAGAGAGCATCCCCAGTTTAGAGAGGATAAGAGTGGCCAACCAAGTTGTTCAAGGCCACATAAGGCTTGGTTGTTAGTCCAACATGTTCATGGACAGGTAGGGATCAGCACCTTGTAGAAAGTGTCCAGTACTAGGTAAATGCTTTAGTGTTGAATGGACCAATAGCTTTAGATGCCAAAGCATCTGTCTGGCACTAGAGATGGCATCAAGAAAGGAATTCCTAGACTGGGAGGGGCCTTATGGGAGGGGCTCTATGGGAGGTCTTTCAGATTAGATTGACATCTTGTTTTCTGGTCTTCAGCTCTCCCGAGGCTGTTCATCCTCCCTGCCCGCCTCCTGTTCATTTATCAGCCCGGGGTGGGGGACTGATATTAGAAGGGCTCTGATAATGCTCCCTAAGTGGTAGCAAGCTGTAAACATTCCCACTGATGCCATTTGATTAGCTGGCTGGGAAAATGCCTGAAGGTGGTCCTGGGCTTGTCACCGAGAGACAGGCCAAGGTGCCACGTGGAGCTGTTGAAAAGTAAGTGGGCTGGGGCCACCACCATGGAGTTATATAAAGCACTTGGCTCCAAGACAGGCCTCTGCAGCATCATATGTGCAATTGGCCAGGGTGGCTGTGGGTTTATGGTTTGATACATGCAATGGGAACGCATCCATAGCCCAGATAAGTTAATGACCTATTAGTGGCAAGCAGGGATAGAGATAAAGCCGTTGAGCAGAAGGCTGCCCCACATTCCAAAGCCACGGTTTTGTTTAACACCCTGATTATATCCCATCCAAATAGCTTTCCTCTTAGTAGGCTGCAGTTTCCAAATACATATCTATTGAAGGGAGAGAGCAGAGATAGCCTAGAGAACGAGTATTATGACATTCAGTGGGCATAATGCTAAACTATTAGACCTCTTGAGCTGAAAGATTGAAACAAAGATTCAGCAGTGTTAAGACCGAAGTGCTATTAGACAAAGATAAAAAGTGAAATTAACATTCAGCCTTCTACTGCTGGTGGGAATGCAAACTAATATGTCCCTTCTGGAAAGAAGTTTAGAGAACACTTAGGGAACTAAAAGTAGGCCTGTCATTCGATCCTGCAATTCCTCTACTAGGTATATATCCACATGACCAAAAATCACTCTACAACAAAGGTATTTTCACAAGAATGTTTAGCAGCCAATTCATAGTTACCAAGTCATGGAAGCAGCCAAAGTGCCCATCCACCCATGAATGGATTAACAAACTGTGGTATATGTATACCATGGAATATTATGCAGCCATAAACAAGATGGAAACTTCACCTCTTTTATGTTCACACAGCTAGAGCTGGATCATATTCTTAGTAAAGTATCTCAAGAAGGGAAAAAAATACCCAATGTACTTAATACTATTTTGAAGTCAAAATGTAACCACCTACACTTTTGTATGAAAGATAAAATACAATTATAGCCCAGAAAGGAGAGAAGAGGAAGGCGGTGGGTAGGGGATGGGTAGAGGGAGTGTAATTGGTGGGACCTCACCTACTGTGTATATTGCAAGTATACACATCAAATTAAAAGTAGAGTATAAATGTCTAAACACAATTGAATAAGTGAGGTGAATGATATGTTGACCAGTTTGATGTGAACATTCTAGATTGCATAGAGTCAGCACATTTTACCCCATAATTAAAGTAATGTACACAGTTATGATCTAAAAATCCATTCAGCCTTTAAGTGTAAAATACTGCTCAGACATCTTGCAAGATACAAATGTACTAAGTCTACTCCAATGTATTTTTAGCTGAGGAATAGTGTTCAATGCCTCCATTGGAGGGACAGAAAAGATTGGATTGTGACAGTCGGTAAAGTTTATAATGCCTGCCAATGAGATAGGTTGGACTTGAATCTTCCAGATACTTTCTCGATGGGTATCTACTCACATTCTGCCATTGGCTTCAATATGAAGTTCACTATTTGTGAAGGCATATTTTTAGATTTAACAGCTATTAAGTTTTTTTTTTTGCATAGAGTAATAATATGATATTTATTTATAACTTAAAAGGATGACTCCAGCTCCTGTGGGGAGAACAAACTGGATAAGGGCAAAGTTAGAATTGGGGAAGCATTCAAAACATTATTTAAGTGACCCTATCATTTTGGAATAGAAGAAAAAAATTTATTTTCTTGTCCCACGATGTCTGCACATTTTCCTTATTTGTTTTATTTATTTATTTTTTAATTATTTTTTATTTAGTCATAGCTGTGTACAATAATTCAGTCATGGAGTACAGTGTGCAGGCTTCACATACAATCGGAGATATTTTTATCAACCTGATTGATATAACATTCATGATATTTTCTCATTTACCATGTGAAAACATTTTTGATCCGTATGTATTAAGTTATTTTTAATACTTCAATCCTGAAAATGTATCCCATATTAATGAACACCAGTGTCCTTGTCATAAGGACACAAGAGGGACATGATTTGGCAATGTTTAGGAGCCAAAAACCAAAAAGCATTCGGTTTGGGGAGTGGTTTATGGACAATTACAAGTCATTGGAGCATCTGAGCTTTTCAAATTCAAATAGTTGTGTTAAGTTTCACAAGTATTTGAATTCGAAAAGCCACCCAACTACCTTGTCTACACAGAATTATGAAACCCTAAGAAATAGAGGACATTAACAAATGGAAGAGCATACCATGCTCCCGTGTGGGAAGAAACATTGTTAAAGTGTCTCTACTACTTCCCAAAGCAATCTACAGATTCAGTGCAATCCCCATTAAAACATACTTTGAAGAACTTGAAAAAAATAGTTCATTTTGTATGGAACCAGAAAACCTCCATATAGCTGAGGCAATTTTTAATAAAAAACAAGGGGGGAGGCATCACTGTACCAAACTTAAGGCTATATTATTATAAGTCCACAGTGATCAAAACAGAATGGTATTGCTACAACAAAAGAGATGCATTTGGAACTGAATAGAAAGTCAAGAGATGAAACCGGTCTCTTACAGTCATGTGATCTTTGATAAACAAAAGCATACAGTGGGAGAAAGAATCCCTGTTCCATAAATGGTGCTGGGACAACTGGATATCCACATGTAAAAGACAAACTGGAACTGCGCCCTTCACAACTTATACAAAATGGATGCAAGATGGATACAGAAAATATCCAATTTAAAAGTCACAGTATTAAATATATTGATGTAAGAAAGGTGTAGTTATATCACTAGGAAAAGCTGACTACAGAGCAGGGAAAGTCAGAGAGTGACAGAATTGTCCCCTTCATTGTACAATGTCCAATAATTAATCTTTAGTGTTTGTACTTCATAGAAGCACGAACATGTGAGAAACACTAATGGGTGTCGACATCTTTAAATCAAGAGTGAACTTGTCTATTTCCCTTTACATTTATTTATTTATTTATTTATTTATTTATTTTAGTTGTCATTATTTTTATTTGGGTTCACAAATCTTTCCCAATCACAGTTAATTATTTTTTTTTTATTGTTGGGGATTCATTGAGGGTACAAGAAACCATGTTACACTGGTTGCATTTCCCCTTACATTTCTACCAGTTGACAGACCCAGCAGGAAAAATGTTACAGTGGAAGTAAGGCAATCAATTGTCTAACAAGCAATATTTAACAGAACATGCATTCTTGAAATCACATGGATCACTCATCTGGCATCTAGGAGAGCCAGGCCCAGAAGAGCTGGTAGACCCTCCTGGTTACCCTTGTGTATCTGTATCTATGCACAAACCCACATTTGTGCTTAACTTCCTGTGGTGTATACCTTCAGAGGCTGACCTAAGACTGACCACATAAAATCTGTTCAGCAGTCCAGCCTTAGGCTACCCATGCATGAAGACCTCAAAGGGGACCAACATGAGAAATGCACCTATCTAGGCCCAACATGGGGGTCAATATTTCTAGTTATAGGACTATAGCCTCACTGGAGTCATATACTCTATGTCTTTGAGATGCTAGTGAGACAGAGCAGCTTTTTCCAGACCCTTGCCCCTGCCTTTGAAATATTGGTCATCCTGCCTACATACAAGCCCCTGGAAACACACTTCCCAGAGCAAGGTTCCTGCCAGCCAGGTTCCTATGCTTTATGATACATGACCTCACTGTTCAAGACCTAACTGGACTGAGCCAGCCACCTGACCCTGGAGCAGCTTACCTATTGACTGACAGTTGAGGACTTGGTATAAAGCTAAGGCAAGTTGGAGGTGTACCTGGATTAAGATCAAACCTCACAGCCAGGACAGAAGTTGAGTGCTTGTTTTGATACAGTGTGTCCCTAAAATCACTATGTAGGCCAAATGAGAAATTATAGCTAAGTGTACCTTCAAAAAACTATCCATTACAAAATTCGCAAAGATTTAATATTCTGTTGGCCACCTCTTTGTAAAAATTGATGAGACCAGCACAATGCTCATTGAGGAAAAGATGCAGAAAATCCAGACAGAAACTGAAGCTCACAGATAAATGAGTCATCAAGTTAGATTCTGTAGCAACTCAACAATGGGAAGCTAACGGACCTCTCCCCCAAACTAAGGGGGCTTCCCTCATCTTGTCATAACCCTTGGCTTGCTTTGAGCATGTGGACTTATGTCACTTGAAATTTACTAGCCAGAACCTTGATTCATCACCTTTAAGATGGGGACATAGCCCTAAACTACAGTTACTATGAGATTCAGAATGACAGTTCATAAGTTACCCAATATGGTGCTTAAGATCTGAACTCTGTAGAACCTTGGACCACTTGAAGATTCCAGTTTATTTTCAGAGCCACAGTTCCTTATCCACAAGGAGCATCCTATCTTAGCGCCCCAACTCACCATGACACCCTGATGGAGGGGCTCAAGTATATACTGACAAGCACCTGCTTAGGACACGGACGTCTTCAAGTCCACTTCACTTAAGCCCTCAAGCCCAGAACAGGCACAGGAGCCGTGCAGATTCAGTGCTTAGTGCACTGTAGCACGGGAAGGTTAGGTGCTGAGGGCAGTACAGTATTCAAAGGGGGACCTCAGTTATGTCCAGTGCCCTCTGCCCCATCTGCCTTTCCAGCAGGTGCAGTGTTAACTCACTCGCCACACATTCCCATGAAATGGTTTAAAGCTGATGTGGAGGCACAAGCCTCTGCAGGTCAAACCTCCGAACATTAAGCAGAAGGCCACCTCACCAGCCTGAGAGGGTGTCCTACTGCAGGAAGACCCCAGCTTTGTGGGGACACCACCCCACCCTACTCCAGGCTCAGGGGTCTTTTGAACCATGTCTCCAAGGTGGTTGAGACTCAACAAAACTGGCCTCCATCTCCCCTAGGAACAAACAGGGAGTTTAAGTGATGCAGAACACCAAGGCCCTGGCTAGAAGAAAGATCGTCCTTGTTCCAAGGACAGTCAGAAACTTCTAGAAGTGCCTGCTTCAGGACCACACCGGAGAACCTGAGGAAGAAGGTACAGGATCTCCCAGGTACGATGCCCTCAATACATGCAAGGCTGTGCACACTATTTCCTTAGATTCAGGAGACAAATCTGAGGTGCCCTGCTCCTAGGCATTCCAGGGAACTCTGCCTTGAGGCTCAGTTGTTGCCACTTTTTTGCTTTTCCCAAAAGCAGTCAACTTGATTACAGTTTCCACCTCATCCTTTGAGATAGTGTGAGGCTAACCCCAAACCAGAAGCGGCCAATAGGGTGAGCTTTTTCAAGAGTCACGCATTGACCAGTAAGCCATACATCTGGATTTTGTGAACAAAGTCTCCGCTAGGGCAGTGTGACTTCTTGCAGTTAGGTCTCTTTACCCAAGTTGCTCCCTGTGACACCTTTTCACTGTTCTGGGGCTGGGACTCTGAGGTCAGCTTCCTTTTCCATTTGGAAACTGTTCCTTTTCCTCTCAGATGGGAGAGCACGCAAACTGGGCAAGGATGACAAAGAGGGTCAGGTTAGTCTGAGTCCAAGGTGAGGATGACAGTCAAAGGAAAGTCTTGGTTTTCTCCCATTGTGCTCACCATCTGTCCTCATTAGCTTGTGTGGGTTGGACTTTTTAAAATGTTTTCCACATACATGCACTATGAACATTCCACGTTGTCTTTTATGGCCTGGGTACTTTCATGTTTTGATTGTTCTGAGTTATGACTCAGGACCCATACTGTAATGCTTGCTCTCATTCCCACTAACGAGCATGAGTTATTGCCCACAGACTCCAAGTGGCTCCAGGAGCTAGGTCAGGCATTAACCCAACAAATGTTGCTGGGGCCAGATGAAATCTTTGCCGAGGTTTGTAGATCCATGTCTAGACACAGGTTTTGAAAATCCATGGACAACCATGTGTATTTCTGACTGGAAGTTCAGCAGATAGACCCCGTCAACCTGAAGCTAAAAACTCAACATGCTATATTTCACATTCTCCCCCCAACACTGATCGGCAGTCACTTGGAGGGGGATACCAGTGTAAGACTCCTTTCCAAGTCCAGTTCTTGCTACCCTTATTTCTTGATTTTTGAAACTTATTTCCTCCAGCCCTCTTAATGTCTAGTGAACTTTAAGGGTGGAAAACATGTTCCACTAAAAAGAGTTGATGGTGGATTGTTTTGCATCAAGTGGGTGTGATAGGTATGGTTAATTCATTCACCCAAGATCAGATATCAAGTCCAAGACTTTTTTTCTTTTTCCTTCATGATGAGTAATCACTACCTAATGTTTGTGTCCATCTAGACCACATTCCACGCAAGCAGGGACAATCCTATACCATATCCTCAGCACCAAGAGGATCTGGGGCAAAGCCATGTTTAGGAAACTGTTACTGTGAGTTACTCCACTGTAACATGCCCAGGCTTCAAGAGTCTTGTGACTGTTTTGCTTTTGTATCCTATTCTACAAGTTTATCTAAGACAATAGCCTCTTGAGGGCAGAGGGAGAAGTTAGGCTTCAGTAGATTTGATATCAATCCTGATTTAGTAATTTATCTCAGATTTTGTAGTCTCAGATTGAGATGCAAAATTGGATCTGAATACAGCATCCAAAGCATTGAGTTCTCATGCAAGTAGATGCCTGAGCAAGCAGTCCTCAAAGGACCAGCCTTGGTCATTGTTGCCCTCAGCAACAGCTTTCATAACCTCCCGATCACTAGGGGTCTAGAATGAGTCTGATGCTCTGATCAAATATCTATAGTCACCCAACGGGACCTGGTTGCCATCAGGGCATAGCAACCCCGAAGAGCTGCAAGAACCCCAAACAAGTTTAGGGTATTATTACAGGAATGAATTATCAAGATTCCACAGGAATTAAGACTACTTAGCCTTAAGGTGAGAAATTTAGTTTGGCCTCACTCAAAAGAGCTTAGGAGAAATTAATGTTTTACCCATACCACATGTAATTCAAAAGCCTGAAGGTAGGTAATTATTCCTTTTATTGAAGTTCTGAGACAAATGACTTGGACTAAGATACATGATTATTAACAAGACCCAGACTGCATCACATCTGAGGGTCAGTCCACATCTTCTCTAAGACTCATCTATGCCAAGGGAACAGGAAGATGCTGACGTCACAGAGGTTATACAGATTTTTCCCCCAGAACTTTATGAACCCAAGGCACTTTTACTTTTGTCTTAACACCTTTCCTATCTCCAACTTCTCATTGGCATTGAGCTTAAGAAGGAGACAGACTCACAGCCTAGCCTACTTCCAAAGAAGGGATGATCAGATTAATAGTTGCCAGGCTGATAGAGCCACTGTTCCAGGAAATAGCAGGGTGGAGAATTGAGAACTTAAGCTTGTGCAAGTGTCTGTGGTAAAAGGAATTTTTTCTTGCCTTCCTAGAGGATATCAAGCATGTATATACATCTCAATTGACTGCTACCAGCTGCCAGAATACTGTGTTGAGAAGGGTTCCATATCCACATAGAAACACATAGATCAAGAGATTAGTGATGTCTGCCATGGGTTTAGGGAGCGATGGTGGCAGGTTCTGTGTGCAGTTAGAAGTTTTTCCATTTTACAGATAGGAAAAGGGTTCAGGACCATTAAGGTTGATTTTCCCGCCTTTAGCATAGCACAAATCCCAGTCTCGTCCCCTAAGAACATGAAGGAAAATAGTTCTGGCAAACCCTTGACAACTTAGGAGTGACTTCCCTTCTCAAGGTAGAGGGAATGAAGTCTTGGTGCTTTGCTTTAACCTGCCTTGAATTCTCAGCTAAGCACAAGGCCAATACAAGAACTTCCTGATTCAAAATATGCAAATATTCTTTCCCATTGTGTAGGTTGTCTATTTGCTTTGGTTGTCTCCTTAGCTGTACAGAAGCTTCAGTTTAATTAAGTCCCATTTATTTTTGTTGTTGTACTTGGAAGGAAAGCTTAATGACTATGACCTATGGAGAACTCAAATTAGTCAACATGAAAAAAAGCCAACAACCTCATATCAATGGGCAAGAGAGACGAATAGAACCTTCTCTAAAGGTGGCAGATGAATTATCAAGATTCCATAGGAATTAAGACTACTTAGCCTTAAGGTGAGAAATTTAGTTTGGCCTCACTCAAAAGAGCTTAGGAGAAATTAATGTTTTACCCATACCACGTGTAATTCAAAAGCCTGAAGGAACCTGTTACCGTGAGTTACTCCACTGTAAAAAATGCTCATAGTCCCTAATTATAGAAATGCAAGTCAAAGCCACCCTGAGATATCATCTGATCTCAGTGAGAATGGCCCACATCACAAAACCTTTCAAAACTGCAGATGCTGGCGTGGATATGGAGAGAAGGGAACACTTTTACACTGCTGGTGGGACTGCAACTAATACAACCTTTTTAGAAGGAAGTATGAAGAACTCTCAAAGAATTCAACTAGACTTCCCACTAGATCCTGCAATCCCATTACTGGGCATCTACACAGAAGGAAAAAATCCTTTCACCATAAGGACACTTGCAGTAGACCAGTGGTTCTCAACCTTCCTAATGCCATGGCCCTTTAATACAGTTTCTGTGGGTCACAACCCACAGGTTGAGAACTGCTGCACTAGACTATCGCAGCTCAATTCAAAATCACCAAAATGTGGAAACAGCCTAAATGCCCACCAACCCAGGAATGGATTAACAAGCTGTGGTATAGTTATACCAGGGAATACTATTCAGCCATCAAAAAGATAGAGACCTTACATCTTCTGTATTAACCTGGATGGGGGTGGAACACATTCTCAGTAAAGCATCACAAGAAAGAATCCTATGTATTCAATCCTGATATGAGAACAATTAATGACCTAGTACACGGTGGTGAGTGGGGAAAGGGGAGGGCAGAGAGGGAAGGAGGGAGGGGATAGGGAGTCACGGTGTGACACCCTTTTGGGGGCGAGACACAATTACAAGGGGGACTTTACTGACAAATGCCATCAATGTAACCTGGTTCTTTGTACCCTCAATAAAAAAATGTCTAATAAAACATCTAAAGTGCAAAAACAACTTCCTCTGACCGAAAGGGGGCAGGACTCCCCTAACTTCTCATGAGAAATCCCTGCTAAGACATTTTAGGAGGTATCCTCTTGCTCATTCTCAAAAGCCACATCAAGTGAATGCCAGGAAAGGTCTAATTCATTGCCTGTAGTCTAAGGTGTGGGTGATCATGGCCATAACAGAGACAATCTGAAGGGAGACTCATGTATATTTTGACAGCAAAGACTGGAGGGAAGGATGCAGCTTTAGGAACCTTAGGCAGCCCTATTGGTGATTCAGGATACGCGGTTTGTGGTACTTTGTCTTAGGGCCTTTGAGGACTGGGCATCTACACAAAGGCATGATTATTAGAACTACTTAGTTCATGAGACTCAAGCGCCAGAGCTCCAGCACCTCACGCTCTAGGTCTCTTATAGGCACTGGGTACAGTGAAGCCAAGATCCCTGTCCTCAGGGAGGCTAGCATGGCATAAGGCCATAGGCATGGTAGGCAGCATGTGACGGCCGGGACTTCCACCCCATGGGTAGAATGCCCCCTGTAAATCCTGTATGAGAGTGTTCCTGTGCTTTGCTATATAATGGAACAGAATTATCCCGGGTGAGCCTGAAGCAACCAGTTACACAAGCCCTTCACAGGAGCTCCTGGACACAGGAAAGTGACTCAAAGCACAAGGATTAAACGAACCATTCCTGGCTTGAAGACGGAGGGGGCCACATGCGTGACAAGTCACATTGGCAGCCTTAAAGGACCAAACAGCCCCCAGGAGACAGTCATCAAGGAAGAGATGTCAGTCCTACATTAAGAACCAAGTTATACAAACAAGAATAAGCTTGAAAGCTTACATACCCAAGAGCTTTCAGATAAGGCAGCCCCACCTGCACATTGGTTTCAGCCCTGTGATACCAGAGCAGAGGGCCAGCCACTGCCTGGCTTACTGGTCCCATACATAGAAGCCCGAGCTAGTGTTTTAAGCCACCAGGCTTGTTATGCAGTAGACTAGAACAAGCTGTGTAGCCACAATCTTGTTTGTGCTGTCATCACATCAAGCACCCTACACAGAGACCCTAAGCTTTGTCCTGGGGATTTCTGGCAGCCCCTCAGTGTTTCCAGGTTGGTACATTTCAATCTCTGCCATTCTGTCAGATAGGTAAGACAGATGCTTGAAGCAATGGCTTAACAAGGCTCACTGGACCAGGGATGAACTGGGTCGATGCATCCAGCTGAGGTTGGAAATTGTCAATATGGATTTAGAGAGCCCTCTGTTAAGTGACGTGCCGCCAGGGTCTGTTCATTGAAACTGTCACTTGGCCTATGTAAACACTTTACAGTTGGCTTCTGCCTTGTGCAAAAACAACTCAGGCCACACTGATACTAGTTTCCACCATTAAGATATAAATCAGAACCCTGGCCTATGTTGAGGCCTATTCCCTTAGTAAAGATTGTCTTAAACCAGGAAGAAAGCCTTACATTGAAGGCTTGACATCGGAGTGCCTATTATAGGAAAGTAGTATTAATCCAGTTCACCATTAAGGGTTATCCTGAGAACGTCTTGGACAGGAGAGCTTGTCTGATATGCAGATTAAATTTGAGATACACAAATTCCACGCAGGTAGAAACAAATGAAGCCCTCCCAGCAATACCAATAAGCCGAGCAAGTTGAAAACACGTGTGTGCAGCTTTAATTTTTACCTCTAGTCTTTGGTGTTCCTTGGGTTCAGTAGGAAGTGCCCTTTTGTGGGTGGAAAGGCAAGTAAACATTTGAAAGCCCAACACAGGGTGGGGGACAAAAACTACCTTCCAGAGAAACAGCAGCTAATGGACAGACTAAGCCAGCCAAGCCTCGAGAAGTTCTAGTGTCCTGAGGACAGAATTTGGGCTGACGTGAAGTGACTAAACCCAGATGCATGCGAGCATATGTTATCCCCAGAGCATCTCCCTGACCTACGGTGGAATTGCTGAGCACACTTTCCTCACCTGTGGGCTTGGTCCTGAGTCTTCCCCATGCTCCCTCCATTCTAAAATACACTTTAGAATCTTGTGCTTGACTGCCTTGCTTCTGGTGCCTGCCTGCTGTGCTGGCAAACCAATGGCGCCCCAGCGTTCAGGTCCACCTGGAGATGACACGTGATCATCTACACCATGACTAGAGGGAGAGTTGTCCTCACCCCATGTAGGGTCTAGCTTCTTAAGTATTCTTGCATAACTAGTGCCTGGCATGACTCCCACCCTCTTTCCCCAGCTCCCTTGGGCTCAGGACAGTCTTATTTCTTTGCATCAGCCTCGCTTCCATCTTGTCTCCAGGTCTGCTCAGAGATTTCAGGGATTTGGATGAGGTGAGCTCTTGTCCGAGGTCAGAAGATGGGGGAGCACACAGGAGACTGCCTCTGAGGGCCTCCCAGAAGAGAGTCCATTGCCTTTGAAAGGGTTAGTCTACTGCTGTTACCCACCTCCTTTCCCCAATCAGGTCCGGTCTGAGGCTGAGACTCTTGTAGCTGGTACGTGGCACCGCCTTGCTAAGTCCTGAAAGTATATGAAAGCAGGTGCCTTTGTAGATCCCCGTGTAGGGCAAATCTCAGGTGAAGGGCTGGAAGACTAGCTCAAGAACCCTGGGTTGGACTTGGTCCTGCGTGCTGCCTCTGCCAAAACCCAGGTATGCAAGCCCTTGTATCTCTTACTGGTCATTTCAATTCCTAGATGACACTTCATTGTGTAGACAGCTGCCCAGTCCCCTTTCTCTAATTCTCAATGCCATGCCAGGATTGATCATTGAGGGTATGAATTATTCATCTCTAATGGAAATAAAGTTACTTGAGGCATCAGCAAATCAATTAGCACAGATGTTTCATAAGGGTCTTCTCAGGCAAGAGTAGGAAGGTTAATGAAGGGAAGGGGAAGAAAAGAAGGATCTGAAAATTGAGCAATTATTGCTGACCCGGGTCAGAATCTGGGCTGACAGTCCTAACTCGGATCTGGAATATTCTGCCTTGTCCCAGGGTAAGCGTCAGTTCCCCCTATTTACAGAAAGGGGAGGAGGAAGATTTTACTAAGTGATCCAAGTACCTTTCCAGCCCTTGTCTTTTTAAATTAAAAAGACTTCATCAGAGAAATGAAAAGCAAAACCACTCTAAGATATCACCTAACCCCAGCAAGATTAGCCCACATCACAAAGTCCCCAAACACCAGATACTGGTGTGGATGTGGAGAGAAGGGAACACTTCTACACTGCTGGTGGGATTTGCAAACTAATACAGCCCTTTTGGAGAAAAGTATGCAGAATCTTCAAGATCTAAAAGTAGACCTTCCATTTAACCCTGCAATCCCATTACTAGATCTCTACCCAGAAGAGCAAAAATCATTTACCACAAAGACATATGCACTAGAATTTTTATTACAGCTAAATTAATAATTGCCAAGTCGTGGAAGCAACCTAAGTGCCCATCAATCCCATGCATGATCAATAAACTGTGGTACATGTATGCTGTGGATTATTCAGCCATTAAAAAATGGCTGGAGACTTTACATCTTTTACATTTACCTGGAGTTGAAATACTTTCCAAGTATCTCAATGGAGAAATATGCAATGTATTTCATACTATATGAAGTCAATACACACATCATTCCATACTAATATGAAGTCAATACACACATCATTCCATACTAATATGAAGTCAATATATAAACAATTACATGTTCCTAAGAATAAAATACTGTTATAGTGTGGTTTGGGGGTAGAGGGAAGCAGGAGGAGGGAAAGGGGCGGTCGTATAACAATAGGAGGGAGGGTATAAGGTAGGGGGTCTCACCTAATGTGCACATTGAAGCTGTATAACATCCCCCCGCCAGGTGACCGGCTCTTCTCACTTCCAGGGTAAAGTTCCATTTGTAGAACAATGTAACCTAAATATTGTAGCCTCATTCATTTGAAAAGTTTAAAAAAATACTCGATAAAGCAGCATTCAGGGACTCTTGCTGGAGGTGTCCAAAGTGGTTGAAACTGAACTAACTCAGGCATCTTCAGTTTGGAGAAAGCCCTTCAAGTTCTACAGTTAAGTGACTCAGACACCCAGAGGCAGTTACATCTTGCCACATCAGCACAGCCCTGACTTCTGCCTGGCGTAAGGTTTGATGTCACGCATAAGTATCCTGCGCTCAGATGCTTGGGAAGTAGATAGAAATGCATCAGCCTGCAAAGCCCTGGATGTTTCTACCTGTGACTTGGTTTGGCATCTCACTCGTATCTGACTAGCTTCAGTGGGTCGGACTATATAGTTTGTGCACCCAGCAGTCAGTTAGAGCCTGAATTGTGTGAAGTCTGTTCACAGAACTCAAGTACATAGGAGGTAAGGTTTGGGCTTCGCTTTTTAACTCTGAATGCCTTTGCTGCTTTCCCATGAGCCACTGCTGTCAAACCTTGTGCCATCTGTAGGACCTATGTGCTGTTTACTCTTGCCTCCTAGAGGGAAGCACATGTCACTTGATAGCAAAGTTGTAGCAAAGTTACATAACTCTCAGCCACAGAGGCATCTCCATTGCTCCCTGGTTTGCTGTGTCACTTGTCCCATCTTAGGCTTCCATGTCATCTGAAGCTACCACCACCTGAACTAGGATTTCTAGCATTTGCTCCTTGTTCCCAATCCATACCTTCAGTAAGTCCTATTACCTCTTAGATTTGTCATGAAGTTGCAGCTTGACCTTGGCTCTGCACTGTAAGCTCACTTTTCTTGGTGATCCCAGAACTCATGACCTGTCCTCATGCAGGAGGAAAATCCCAGAGCCACAAAGTTCGCTGCATTTCTACAAGTGTTAGGCTGACACCTAGTGCAACTCTGTACCATCAAAGCCCCCTTTACATCCTGCTCTGTCAACAGGAGACCAGGCCACCTGTCTACCCTCATTCTAACTTATGCCCATCATAAGCTCAGCATCTGTTTTGATTCAAGGTTAGAGTCCCTCTCAGGGAGGAAGATGGGATTCTCTATGCACGGTCTAGAACTGGATCGGTTATGAGATTCTAGGATCACATACTCCTGAGTACCATTCGACTTCCTACCTGCATATATCTTTCCTCTTAAGGAGGTTCCTGTTAGTACAGCCCTGTCGACCGGTGTCACATCTTAGCCATAGGATCTTCCCACTCCAACTCTGCCTTCTCATACTGTTATTCCCTAGTTCAGAGTTTCTATGAGCCACTTAACATGCTTGATGTGTAACAGGACCCAAAGGGGTACACACAGAGCCATGCCATGTGTCAGCCTCAGCCACCGGAGCCACGAGACTGCCACAGTTCACTCAGCTGTGGCCAGGGCTATAGGTTATGCAAGTCTAGCCCACTCCTTGAGGTCGGGCTGAGTTCTGCCCAAGTAAAAGCTGGAGCCCTAGAAAACATGGACTAGGTCCCATAGTGACTGTAGACATTCCTGAGGTGAGGGCAGGAAGGATGAAAGTTTGATTTGCCCCTTCTAAGTAATGCCAAGGACAAAGATGCCAGGGCACCAGAACCCTTGGTTTTGCTTCCATATGGGTCAGTGATCACCATTCTTGAGTCTATGGCTTATCTTCGGGGCTGTTATCTGGAACATCTGGTAATAGCTGAGTCAGCCTTAGTATGCAGTCTGCACTGACCTGATTCACACAGGTCGACACTACTTTTGCAGAGGCTCAATTCAGAGGGTCAACACTGCTTTTGCAGAGGCTCAATTCAGAGGATATTTCAGTATTTTGGCCATGGGGCTGGGTAGAGGCCGAAACCCAGGAGAGAGGCTGAGAACCTAATGAGTTAGCTCCACCTGGATCAACTTAAGCCTAGGCATTAACACCATTTCAATCTGAGCATCTCACTTGAGTGCAAACAAGCGTTCCAACGGCAGCTGTGTCTTTTGAGCATGGGGGTAACGTCTGATGTTTAACAGGAAGGCCCAGCAGGCTGTAGACTAGCCCCAGGTGCTCAGACTTATCCGCAGTACGAGGCAGATAGGCCACTTGGAGGGATGCCACAGAGACTATGTACCCTGATCCCTCAGTATTCCCCGACTGATTCTTTTCCTTGGCAAGTGAGGCTTCCACTTGGCACAAACTGTCACTCTCTCCTTGTGGCTTCCAGTCCCATGAGTAACATGTCAACTCTATCAGGAGGTCGGAGTCACCAGGGATCCCCCTTTCTGTCCCTTAAGGAGCTGAGTTCAGAATAAACAAGAAACGACTATGGTGACACTCGGGGCGCAGCCGAGACCGTCTGTCGGCAACTGATGTTAGTTCCACCTGCAGAGGCCTACAGGGGGACAGATGGCACTTTCTGAGTTGAGACTCAGTCCTTCAGGAAGTAGTTTTCACCAAGCGTACACTTCATGGAACCAAACCTACACCTTTTTTTGTTTTTTGTTTTGTTGTTGTTGTTTTTTTTTATTTGTTTTAAAACCTTCACTTTTTTTTTTTAGTACAGAACTTGAAAATGTTTATTTATTTATTTATTTATTTATTTTTTATTTTTATTTTTTATTGAGTCATAGCTGTGTACAATAATTCAGTTATTATATCATGAATGTTATATCAATCAGGTTGATAAAAACCTACACGTTTTAATACAGATCTGACCAGTTGAAGGACAAAGTCACCCAGCGCAAGTCTGTAACTAGGTACCACACTTCATGTCACAGTGGGGAAACAGAAGCATGAGAAGGTAAGCAATTTGCCAAGAGGCCACGGAAAGTGGCCGAGCTGAGACACCACCTTGGTCAGCCTGGCCTCTTAAGACCTGGACTCAGGCTGAGATCCAGAGAAGTTTCAGCTATGCCTAAGAGCCCCCTTTGCTGCTGCTGCTTCCTGGCCAACATTGCCTTGCTGTAGAGTTACTTGGAAGAAATATGCCTGTGAATCTTGAGTACTATGGGGCTATGGCTATGTTAAGCCTTAAAGCCTTTCTCCCATCAGAGATCCAGGGAAGTTCCGACTTGGTTCGGGGGGCTGTAAACAGCTGTCGGGACTCCAACCATTAGCACTCTTAGCCATCGCCCCCAGCCCTTCAACAGGTGGGCTTTAGAGCCCAGTGTTTGTGCAGTGGTCACGTGGTAGCCAGTGGCGCTTCATAGTACAGGCATGAGGCGAGCCCCCTTCCATGGGGAGGGAGGTTAGAAGAATGGGGTGTCTCTAGGGCCACAGAGTATATCTGCCTTTTCTGGACAGGCTGGTTAATAGAGACCCCTGTTCTTGCATTCCGAGCCCTCTTCTCATCAGCTCACAGGCAGATTAGGGCTTGGGGTCCTCACTGTGTTAAAAACTTCAAATTCAGGGCAGCACCTGTGGCTCAAAGGAGTAGGGCTCCGGCCCCATATATCAGAGCTGGTGGGTTCAAACCCAGCCCCGTCTGGAAACTGCAAAAAACCAAAACAAAACAGAAACTTCAAATTCAAAGGTAGAGAAATAGTTTCTTGAAAACTTTAAGGAAGAGTAAGAACAGGCTTTTACTAGTTGAGAGGGTTCCCGGAGAAACAACCCACCTTTTCTGTCCTCTTTAGCCCTCTGCTGATAGAGAACCGGGGCCCAGCAGAAGACTTTGTGCAGAAAGGTTTGTTCAGAAAGACAGGTTCCCCTCATGACTCTAATCCTCCCGGGCTTGTATTCCAAGCACTCATCTGTGACTAGCTCAAGACAACCCGTGTTGTTCCATCTTCCTTCTAAGAGTCAGAAAACTTTGAAAACACTTCTGAATCTGAGCGTCAGAGTGTCTGAAGAGATAGAAAGCTAAAGAAGCACTTCCAGCATAAGGCAGTCCCCGCTTAGAGCACAGAAAAACAACACCAGAGCCTGGACTGCGGCTGAGCCTGCCCACTATGTTCTTTGAACTCTTCCCTCCGTGTGTGTGTCACGGCCATTGGCTGGCTGCGCTCCTCCCCAAAGCCTCTCACCTGGGCCCAGGAAGCAGCCCACGTGCTGTGTAAACCAGGCGGCCATGAGTTCCCAGGTTATCCTGCTACTTTAGCATCATTGCTGACAATGCCGTCTTTCACTCCTATATTCTTCTTGTTTTGACAATAAGGGACCCTGTTTATGAAGGAAGGTGTGTCTATAGAAGCTATACTCATCCTGAGCCTTGCAGAAATTCTCTCCCACTGAGAGAGTCACGGACAAAACCACATGCAGGTGGTAGAAAGAGGCATTATAAGACTATTGCTGGGATTGCTTCAGGCCCCATAAACAAATTATGGCAGGAGACTCAGTTTCCCAAAGCACAGCCAGACTCTACCTAACATGACCAGCCCCTCCCTGTCTTACCCTTGATTTCTTTCCTGCCATCTGTGGTTTTATTTAAATCCTTATTAAACTATTTATACTTTAACCTGTACTACCCTAAGTCAGATCCCAACGCTGCCACTAACCAGCTGTGAACTCTACCTCAGTTAATTTGCCTTTCTTTGCCTCCGTTTCCCACTAAGTCCCTCATAAGCTACGGATGTTATAAGGAATAAATGATTTAATATTTGTGAGTCTTTAAAGCAGTACATGGAATATAATGTGTGCTATGAAAACATCTGTTAATTACAAACGAGAGGACGGAGAAAAGAAAGAGAACTGATATTTACACTCCTTCCATGAGCTGGCTCCTTATGTCATTAGGAACTTTAATTTGCTTTGGGCACAGCTTGTGGAGGAATTACCATTATCCGCATTCCCACTTCACAGAAAATGCACAATTCGAGAGTAAGGCACATGTACACAAGGTCACCCAACAAGAAAGTGGCAGGATGGGCTTTGAACTTAAGTCTGCTTGCTCCCGAATCCCATACTCTTTCTCCTGCGCCACTAAGCATGTGTTGTATTTGTCCTAAACTTACAACTCCCAAACTGCAAGGGCACCTCCTAGTTCCAAAACAGAGGGATTTACTGAAGCCCAAGTTTCCACTATTTATAGCTCTCCTGATTGTATGTGCTTTGATCATGTTGTCTCTTGGGACGTCCTGTGTCTAGAAGGCAGAGGTGATGTGACAGAGGTGATGAGCATCTTGTGTGTGCACCTTTTCTGAGGGTTGCTCCAGAAATGTTTCAGAAGTACGTGGGGGTAGAAAACCATAAAAGAGTGATCATTTCGTTGCTTTTATGGTTAAACATAATTAAATCTAGCCAGTCTTAGGGAAACTTGAAGTGCAGTGGGATACACAATAATCATGAACAAGGTCAGCTCCATCGAGGCAGGGTTTTTGGATTTCTCCTTCATGGCTGTGTCTCTCATGCCTAGAATAGTGTCTGGCATGTCATCGGAGCTCATTACATACGTTGGTTCAGTAAATGAAAAATGAACATATGAATGAATGAGCAGAGAATTAAGGAAATAGTGTAGCAGAAAGGATAAGAAGATGCTTTGGCACCTGGAGGATGTGGATTCAAACTCTAGCTGCATCTGAGTTTGTCCATGACCATCTCAAGAGTAAATCTTGAGTCTGGATAAAACTGGACAATCACGCTAACCATGAATCACAGATGGACACACAGCAAGTTCCTCCACTTCTCTGAGCCTCAGCTCCCTCAGCTGTCAATGTGCCCCCTAAGGAGGCACATTGACAGGAGAATTAAATGAGATAATACACGTGGAATCCTGACCACAGAGCTTAGCACATAATAAGCACAACTGGTGGCAGTTACTACTAGAATGTTACTTCTTTTGCCTTCTAGGTCTTGAAAAGGAAGCACCAACTCCCTGACAGGTGCTGCTGACTCTGCTTAAATTGAGATCCTTTGTTTCATGGCAGAGAGGGAAGGTGAGCCCCAAACCCCAGACATAGTGTCTCTTGGACGTTGTCCCCCACGGAGAAGCGGTCTTGCCTGCCTGTCCCTAGTTGGCTTTTTAAGCAGTCATATCTGGCCGTTCCGTGCTGATTTCCAGCAGATGTTCCTCTAACAACCCACAGTGTAATCTCGGGGCCTTAATATAGTGCCAGTGTGATAAGTTTGAACTGGCTGTCATCGTTGCCCTGGAGGATGGTCTGCTCATTGTTTGGGACCATCTTCCTCTGAGAGTCGAGTGAAGGGGAAGTTTATTTTCTTACATCACCTCTTCACCCCATACACCCGCCCCACACCCTGGGCCCCAGTTCTTGTTCATATTAAAAATCTGCATTGGAACCTTCTAGAATGTGCTCAGTGCACCATTCTGAGGGAGATGACAGAGGGAGGAAGATTGGGAGAGAGTACTGATTTAATCTTAGCCTGAAATCAATACTTCCTGGTTATAAACACAGATTCTCTGACACTCAGGCAAGAGGCAGGCTCCTGGGGGACCTGAGGCAGATGTTTCCCAAGCAGGTGGTGTTGGGCGTCTGGGGCAGGAAGGAGCTGGTGTGATATAGCCTGAGGCTCAGCAGGGCAGCCATTTACAATGCTCTGGGGGCACCAAAGAGGGCCCAGGGACCTTCTGGACTAGCAGGGAGAAACCAGGGATGGGGAGATGTTTCTAGCTTCTGTCTGGTCATGTCTGGTTCGTCTGGATGATCTTGGAGTCCCATTTGGTGCACAGGATGAGTGGAGATCTCACCATTTGGTCTGATCAGCGGGCCTTACTGAAGGCTTTCTACATGCTTGGTATTGTGCCAGGTGCCAGGGACATCAAGTTCAGTGAAACACAGAGCCTGTCATGAGGATACAACAAATGGTTCATTGAGACAGGCCAGCACTTCCACCCTCTGGCTGGATCTGTTTGCTATTTGGATTGTATGCATCAGAGGCAACTAGCTAGAGGCTGTTTCTCATAGTATATGATTTTTGCCTTGAATGATAGTATTAACAATATCCATAAATAGCAGCAAAAGTTCCCAAGTTCTTACTAAGATTCAGGCACTGGGCTAAGTGTTTTATGGACATGTCCCCATTTAATTGTCACATTAACATCATAATAAATTCATCCCCACTTGACAGATTAACTAAGGCTTAGACAAGTTAAATCATTTGACCAAAATCGTATAGCCAATCAGTGGCTGGGGCAGAATTTAAACTTGAAGCCCTCTGACTCTAAAGCCTAACCTTAACCACTAAAGTATGCATTTACATTCTAGCTACTCAAAACTTCTAGTTGTTAGGCTACTAGAAAAAAAAATTTATTTCCTTATAATATGCTTAAAGAACATCTAATAGCTCTGTGCTTGGTAAAAGAACGAAACCAGCACATTGTACCCCTTGATTGCACTAATGTATGCAGCTATGATTTAATAAAATAAATAAATAAAGAATGAGACTGAGGTTTTCTTTATGTAATCAGAGCAACATAAAGAATCCAAAGTCTCCATTGCGTGGAGATTTCTCATTTTATAGGAATTAACCTGTGATCCATGCTCTTTCTCCCTACAATAAGCTGTTCAATCCTCTGATAGTCGCTTGGGGGAAATTTAATCCATTTAAAGTCACACTGCATAGCAACCACCCCTATAGAAAAGACCTTGAGATTATTCCTGTATGGAAATACTATTGCTATCCCTGATATTTGAAGAAGGTGGGAGAAAAGTCAAAAACCAAATGCAGCAATAAGAGGAGAGGCCATAAATAACCCTCTCCTTGCCTCTTCAGCGAGTTAGACAAGGGGTCAGTGACCTTTCTCTGCAAAGGGCCAGGGAGTACCTATTAGAGTCTCTGTTGCAACTTCTCAATTTTGCTATAGAGAAAGCAGCCATAGACATTACGTGAACAAATGTACACGGCTGTTACAGCCAAACTTTATTTGCAAAAGCAGGCAGCAGTGTCCTGAATTAGCTGGTTACATACAGTACGGGGATTTAAATTCAGTGACCTTACCCTGCAATATATACATTTTTTCCCCAAACTCTGAAGTATAATATCAAAGCAAATAGTTCTAATAAATTGCATTAATTAAAACATTTTAAAGATCAGGTTCCTTCTGTGTGTTATCTCATTGAACACTCTCTCCAATTCTACAAGTACTATCACTGTCATTTCCAGCTCTAGGACAGTGACCACATAAGAGGGGCTTACTCTTGGTTGAATGAATAAATGTGCATTTTAAGAATGAGAAAATAGAAGCTCAGAATGTTTAGTTATTTGCCCAAAGTAATTGAGCTGAGCATATAATGGGCCCCAAGACTGAGCCAGAATTTGAAGCCACACAGCCTGACTCCAGAACCCTCCCATCACTTTCATGTGGTGAGCTGAGATTTGTTCCTCTTTGGTATTGCCAGAGCCACTGAATCCCAGCCCTTGGTTGACGAATCCCATTTCTGGAAGGCTCCCCCTTTTTCCTCATTGCAAACTCACAGAATTAGCTTTTCCAAACTTTCCTGATTCCTTCTTGCTCCAAAAATCTCAGCATTATCTAAAGATTCCAGTCACCCCTGGGCCTTCAGAAACCCCACCCTTGGGGAAATGAGGAAGGAGTTTGAAGGGCTAACTGGGCTGGAAGGACAGAGTTCAGGGTTAGAGGGGGGTGGCATCAGGCAGGAGTCAAGCTATCCAGCTCTGGAATCTGCCAAAACCGGGGTCAAATCCCAGCTCTATCACCTCCTAGCTGTGGGTCCTTGGACACATTGTTTAGTTGCTCCAGGCCTTGGTTTCCTTATCTGTAAGATGGGACAACAGTAACGGTACCTCCCTCTTAGTTATATCATAATGAGAAAACCCAGATTCGGAGATTAGTATAGCAGTTGACACATAGCAAGGGCTCAACTCCCGTTACTTGGTTGTGAGGCCATATGGTGTGTCACAGGAAAACAAGTAGACCTTTGTGGTCCAGATGTGGTGTTTGTGTGGGGGTAGTGGGGGAAATGGTGCCTATGATGCCATAGGACTCTACCCAGGTTTACCTATAGACGGTCTTCAAGCAGTGCTTCTCAAATATTCATGTTTATCAGAATCAACCAGGTGCTTATTAAAATGCAGATTCCTAGGCCCTCCCAAATGTTCTATTTAGTAGATCTGAGTTGGGGCCCCATAATCTGTATTTCCTACATGTGTCTTAGTGATTCTGAGGCATGGGTAGGTCTACTGTGTCCACAGAAGACAATATGACTGTTAATCCAGGACATGTGGGATTGCCCATGCTAAGGCGGTGGGGGGCTGAAGACTTGTCATCAGGGAATAATGGTATACACACCATTTTAGGATGAGGAGTCTGGCAGAGGTGCAAAGATGGATTAGAGAGGAGAGAGGATAATTAAGAGGCTCTTATAATAGTCGAGGCATGAATCACCAGCTTTAACATCTCCCTGTTAAAGTGATAGGTGTTTCAGCTACTGCGAGACAGTATTTGGGCACCAGTCTGGGGACCTGATGCCACAAGGACAGACAGGGGACCAGGAGTCTCTTTCACAATCTTCTTGAGCAATTTTGATTGGCATTAATTATGACGACAGTGACCATGTATTAGGCATTCTCTCCATATCTGGTCCCTAACACTTCATGTACATCACCTTGTTTAATCCTCCAAGCAGCCCCTACAAGAGAGGTTTCATTATTCTTCCTAAAGGCTCAGAGAGGGGAGGTCACCTTGCCCAAAGTCACACAAACCGGAAGTTACGTAGGTCATTATAAGGGCTTTGAGACAGATTGTGTTATGGTCCATTATTTCACTTCCAAGAATCACAGTAAACAGTATCCTTTCTGATTCACTCATACAAATTTCAACTTGCTCAGCTTATCGGTGTTGCTAGGAGGGCTTCATTTGTTTCCATTCATGTGGATTTCACGTTGCTTAATTTTCTTGTATTTCAAAAATTTTGTAATGACCCATGTTAGAGCTGGGTGTTGAGCCTAGTGCTTTCTGAACTCAAAATATGACCTTACTGCCTTCTCAAGGATGACTACCACTTCTGATCCTATTCATCTTCTAACAAACTTTCTGACCATCCCAGAGTGTTTCATTGATCTCACATCTTACTCACATGAGAGGTGTGTTCCTGGTTGGCAGTGGGTACCCCTCCACACAGTGACTCAGGGATCCAGGCTTTTTCCATTTTGTTGCTCTGTTTTCCTTTTGGGTCTCTTTGTTTAATTCAAAGAGCTGGCAGAAAAGGACTACAGAGGGGCTGTAATTGCTTCTTAAAAGCCTTGGCCCGGGCAGACACAATGGCTCACGCTTGTAATTCTAGCATTGTGGGAGGCTGAGGCTGCTGGATTGCCTAAGTTCAAGAGTTTCAGACCAGCCTGAGCAAAAGCAAGACTCCTTCTAAAAAAAAATAGCTGGGTGTTATGGTGGGCATCTGTAGTCGCAGTTACTCAGGAGGCTGAGGCAAGCAGATTACTTGAGTCCAGGAGTTTGAGGTTGCTGTGAGCTATGACACCACGGGACTCCACCCTGGGCAACATAGTGAGACTCTGTTTCCAAAAAAAAGACTGCCAATGATTTACGTTCACATTTGTGTTCCCACTCCAGTGGCTAGAGATTGGTCACATGGCACATGCATGCAAGGGGGCTTGGGACATGTAGCCCAGAAGGAGAGCTACAGAAAAAGGAAAGAATGAATTCTGGGCACATGGTTAGCAATCTCTGCCACTTAGCAGATAGTGAATGCTGGTAAAAAACTGCTAATTATTTATTATCATTATTGTTGCTCACCACTGCACTATGAGTAGCAGAACAGTTGGTATAATAAACAGTTAAGAATTGGATCTAGTTTCAAATCCTGTCCTATCTTACTGACTAGCTTGGTGTCCCTGGGAAAACTGCTTAAACTCTATATAAACTTCAGTTTCTTTAATTATAAAATGAAAATAAAAACAACAACCCTCCATGTATCATGCCCAGTGCCTTATTAAATAAATTTGGAGCCAACAGCATGCCTGCCAGGTGTCACCCAAATCCCTCGATTTACAGGTGCACAAGATCCAAAATTTTAGCAGAAAAGTTTCAAAGTTTATCCTGAATCTGCCAACCTCTCTCCACCAGCCTTGCAAGGTGAGACCTAGCTACCTACCATTCATGGCTACTCCTCTTGTCTAGGTGAGACTATCTCTCACCTGGACAATTGCAACAGCTTCCCAACTAGACTCTGCTCCCCTCTTACTCCTGCGGTCCGTTCAGCATGTCAGATCAACCATTATCCTTTTAAGACTCAAATCAGATCCCAACCCTACCCCTCCAGATGAAAACCTTATAGTCACACTACTTAAGGTTGTGTGACTCTGGGGATGTTGCCTGGCCTCTCTGAGGCTCAGTTTTCCCCTATGTAAAATAGGGACCATAATTGAACTGACCTTGAAGGGAAATAGGGACCATAATTGCACTTACCGTGAACATTTACCAGTGTTCAGTGAAATAATCCAGGAAAAGCACGTGGCACGTTGTCTGGCACACAGAAAGCACCTTCTGAGTGCTAACTATTTTATAATTAGTATCTCCTTGGGATTAAGATTTGGATCCAGGTCTGCCTGACAGAAAGGCTAGGAAAATGTCCTGCTTGGTGACAGCTCAAAGTCCTTCCATGTCAAACACCCCTGATATGATGTGATGACAAGGACATGTCGCTTCTATGGTGTGTTTTTTCAAATCACATGAGCCCAGTCTCATCATGAGAAAACCATCAGACCAACTTCAGTGGAAGCACATTGTATAAAACACCAGCCCAGCGCTCTTCAAAACTCTTGAGGTCACGAACAAGGGAAGCCTGGGGAACCGTCACACATTGGAGGAGAAGAGGAAATGGGATGAGTAAAGGCAATGTTGGAACTTGGATTGGATCCTGGAACAGAAAGGGGGACAGTAGTAATAAATAAATAAACAAACACGTGGGTGAAAGCCGGATTGAGCCTGGAGTTTAGTTAACAGTAACATGCCAATGTGGGATTCTTAGATTTGACAAACATAAGCTGTAAGATTATCATCTTACATAAAATGATAACAGTAGGGGAGTCTGGGAACTCTGTGTTATCTTTGCAACTTTTCCCATACGTCTAAAATTATCTCAAAATGAAAAGTTGATTTTAAGAAATTGTTTCAGGAGAGCTTCTGCTGGTGTCCTTGGAGGCTTCGAGTGTTCGTTCATCATAAACTTATGTGAGAAGCAGTGCGGAGAGGCGAGGAGGCTGCAGGGTTGTGTCTCTCAGAAATATCAAAATCATTTCTTTTAATGTTCTTAATTTTAAGGTCCAATTAAATGGTGCCAGGAATACATCAGCCTCCACTGCAGGAGGGAAATTATTCATTTCCTCACGGTGGAGGAAACAGAGAATCAACACACAGTCCACCCACACTGGGGACTCAGATTTCCTCCCTGACTTGAGCCAAAGCCTGTCACCTGTTTGCTGTCAGCTGGGCCATTCTGAGGCTTTTGCCTCCAATTGCAAAGGAACACACGTATCTGGGGCCCATAACCCTGGTGTCCTCGTGGTTCAAAACAGAAAAGGAGGCATTGCCTGCTTCATTCCTGCTGAGATTGAGAGGTCACGGGACGAGAGCAAGTTTGCTCTGGCTTGGGGAGCTCTGAGCTCCTTGCTTCTTTGGAACAACATTGTGACGGAGTCTTCCTGGGGCCGGCAGGAAAGGTGCTTAGTGGTGAGTGTGTGGATCTCAAAAAGTGCAGCTTTGGATCATCCTTACTCCTGCCTTTTCTTATTCTTATTTCTAATTAGTCATCTTCTCTTCACTTATTGTTTTACATTATCTCAGTGTGTCCCGTGCAGAACCCTGGAATCCACACACTCATATGTCCTTCCGTAGTGCCTGGGCCAATTTCCACCCCCTACCAGCCATTTGGAAACATTTGCCAGAATTACAATTTCACACACTCTTGGACTCAACAATGGCACGATCAGAAATTGATCCTGTAGATTGGCTTGCTCCCATCATGACGTATGTGTCAAGGATAAGAAATTCCTCACGTGTTCACAGATGGGTGACTGGTGCACCCATAAATTGAAAGAAGCAGTAAGTTCTTTAGGTATTGACATGGAAAGATATCTAAGATAATTGAAATGGAAAAAGCCAGGTGCAGAAGCGTGTGTAAAATTAACTACTTTTATGTAAAAAGTGTATCGAGCATTTACTTGTACATGCTAAGGAAACCTTGGAAGAATATATAAGCAAGAGGTGACTTATCGGGAAGGGAGATGGGAATTGGGCAGATGAGAGACAAGACTGTGAGGAAATTTTTTACTCTGTATTTTCTGGGATGGGAACAATATGGCTTCTTAACCAAAAGAAAGAAAAAAACCTAAACAAAAATAAAAGAGAGAGAGGGAAGGATAGGTGGACGGAGAATTTTAACTTTGATTCTCACTAGTCAGGTAATCCTGGACACAGTGCTTGCTTATTTATTTATGTATTTATTTTTGCAAAGACTGCAAAAACAGAATTATAAGAAAATGTATACCTCCTAAAATATTTTTGGAATAAGAATGAGAGTAGAGAGCAAGAAGGGGAGAGAGTGTATGAGAAGAGAGTCTTCGGAATGGTTTTAAATAACACTAGAATCTTACGGCCACAGAAATCGAAACCTAGTTTTTTTTAATTGCGAAAACCCCCAATTCTGATTGATGTACCAAATCCCAGTAGCAGTTGCTGTTTTAAGGACAGGGACTTTCTAATTCTACCTCCCTTTTACAGGTTTGTTGTGTGACTTTGGGAAAACGTTCATAGCCCTGGTTAACAACCTTCTCCCCTCCCAGGGATTCATGAGATAGGAAGAAAGTTTACAATTTTTTTTTTCTAGACAGGAATTTTTATAGTGCTCTGGTGATAATTCCAGTCACTTCACACTACAATGTAAGACCTGAGCTCGCTTATTTCTTTGAAACACAGCGGAGTTCTTTAGAAGTACAGAAAAGCATGGAGTCGAAAATCAATCACACCAACTCTGTAGGGCTGACAAAGAGTGGTTTTAACAGCGTGGGGTATAGAACTCCATAAAATTTCCTTGTGATTATACTTTTAAAGAATACAATTCAGTTCTATTTTAAAACTTGTCTTTTTAAAATTAAATCACAGCTGTGTACATTAATGCAATTATGGGATAAAATGTTACTTTATAATATATTATTCAAATGTGTTGGTCGTTAATCATTCTTCTATGATAGTTTAAATGGTGAATTTATCTTCATCTTAGGAAGTTTCCATGACTTAGCCAATCCGTTATATCACACATCAGTTTTTCTAATTTGCAGCCTAATAAATAAGGCTTTCAGGAACATCTTTACACACGCTAGACGTGCAAATTTCTTGGTCATTGTATGTGACAATTTTATGCCTCTTGGTATATGATCAGTTCGATCCCAACATCCAGAAAGTTTATACCAATTTAATGGATTCACTGCAGCCTTTTCAAGAGAATCATTAGGGACCCTTGGTCTGTTTTGGTTCACCAGTGAGCAGAGATTTCATTTTCTCTAATTGGAAAAGATTTGGCTAGGAGCATAACCTAACTGACGATCACTAGCAAACACTTTGATCTTTCCCAGAACATGTCAAAACAAGTTTGCCCTCTCTCCTCTGAAGGCATTTGGAGTTCAATTGTCTAAAGAGCTACTCTCTCTGTCCAGCCATCGCTGACCTTACAAACATTATTAAAGACTGTCCTGGGATGTACTGGGAGCCAGCGAGCCTAATATCCTGAGTCTGGTGGTCGTATAGAAACCGCACCTGCCTGACGGCCCACAGGGGCCAGTGGGCCAGTGCACCTGAACTCATAATGCATTCAAATTAAATTAAACCTCACTGAATGAGCAATGTCATACTTGTTAGCTGTATCAACATTTTTAAAAATTGCACATGTACTACGTCATCAGTTATGTTCCCTAGAGGTGGGGGGTGGGGATGGAGACGTTTGCTTAAAGGAGTTATTGAGGGAGAGCTTTCCAGAGACAATCTAGTAAGGAAGAGAGGGAAACAGGACAGCGTGAGTTCTGAGACCAAAGGGAGCTATGGTCAGCTGGTGTCTAAGTTTGATTCCCGGATGAGCTCAGGAATGCTATTTCCCTGTCCCCTCAAGGCAAGGCCACTGGCCTTTTATACCCAATATCAGTCAGTCATTGGAAGCTGGCTTCCCCCAGGGCAGGGGCTATATTGTTGGCAGGAGGATAATTCATTAGGGAAAAGCATCTTGTGAGCAGTTAGCAGTCAACACCTCCAGTAGCTGGGAAGTGTGTGCACCCTTGAGTAAAAGGCTCTATCCCTGACACTGTGAGCGCCTGCTGCACTGTGCATCAATCCATTACCTGCGTGAAACACAGCAGCCTTCCCGGGAAGCCCGACGCCCCTGCTGGCTGTTTGACGTCCTTGCTAAGGAAGTCATGCAGCCTTACCTCTGTTGTAGTTCTGACCCCACCCAGAGCCCCTCTTCTAGATGGGTGATGGGAAGAATAAGAAAGCCACATTGTGAAAATAGCAGGTGGACTGGGCTATATTGCCAAGGTGTGTTTAGAAAATAGGACCTGTCATGATACTTAATCGGACGATCTTTATTTATTGGCTGGGAAGTTTAATTGGATATGTTAACTGATATGATATTTTAGTGCCTACATTTGATGTGATTATTGTCTAATTTATTACCAGCATGTTTCTAGGTTAGCTTTCCATTTCTTTTTTCTTTTTATAAATATATGTATTTTATTATTCTTGCGTTTATCTTTTTAAAGGTAAGGAGGTTAAGCAAACAATGAATTCAGAACTATTTTACCTTTTGTATTAACAAAACCTTGCAGTTCAGACTTCACAGGAAATACTGTTTGAAAGGTATTTTTGCCACATCACCATCGGCATTTCTATGGTGACGAAGTGATGTGTCACACACAAAGTTACGCCATCTTTGAGTACAACAAACTGAGGGAAGAGGAAAAAATCAAAAGTAAGACACTGCTTTAGGGTTTAAAAACCTATGAATATTTACATTTGCTCATGATAGAGTGACAGCTCCTAAGGTTGTACCATTAAAGAGCCAAATAAAATGGTTTAACACCTTGGAATTGTAAAACCTTTGTGTACACTTACTTGAGAAAAATTACAATATTGTTACAGGGAAAATGTTACTAAAATATTCTTCACTTACAGAATGTACATGTTCTTTTTATTTATCTGGGCCTACGTGTTCTTTTTATTTATCTGGGCCTGTGTACATGGAGTTTTTTATCTTTATGTATCCACACATTCATAAAAACCAGTGTGTGTGAAGAAGTCTCTGTTATAAGCATTATGATCCTTCAGGTAAAACTAAAGCAAATGAAGATGAAATCCTGATGAATTCAGTGGTAAATTGCTTGTATTTATATAGGCTCATGAGGCATTCTAACCTACTTAATCAGTTGCTCAGAATTATCAGAGGTTTTCATCTGGGAAAGGATTATATGTTCAAACAGGGAAATGGTTGCACAGCTGTTAGTAGAACTTGGGTCTTCTCTTTCACAGATTCCTCCACAGCACCACGATTCTAGCAAGGAAGAAAAAGTAAAATCTTAATAAAACAAGGTTTAAGGACACACCATTTCTTTTTAATTGTGTTCAGTGAACCATTAGAGATATAGGGGTTGAGAGAGTCACTACGGTCTTCCTATGGTGAAATAGAGCTCGCCTATCCTTCCAGAAAGAGTTTCAAGGGAATAGTCAGGAAGGAGACTGGTGGGCTAAGGGAAGGGTGTTATCTCCAACAGATCATATTCTTCAAGTTATTTTTTGGTTCTTACTTGGTTTTCTATATCTTTCTGCTGTCTATATCTTCAGTGACTGGACCCACCATTCCATGTTCTTTTCTTTTCTCAAAAAGTGAAAAGAAAATTCCCGAAGTATAAAGAAGAATCAACCACTTTAAGAATTTGGAACACAGTAGCACCTACATAATTGGTCACCTCCCTACATTGACCACCTCCTTAAGTTGATCAAATCTTCATAGACTGGACATGCACTATATGTACATATCAGCACAGTAGGCCTAATTCCCTATGTTGACTACCTCTGTATGTTCACCAGTTTGTTACAGTCCCTTGGGTTTCAATTTACAGAGGCTCTGCTGTACTTTCCTTCAGTGTTTTGTAAATTATAAAAGTATCATAGAATACAGAGAGTGCTGAAAAATGTACACACATTTTAAGAAAGGAAGAAACTGTATTAAAATTGTAATACTCAAATCACACTTCTGCAATTACAAGAGGTGCTCAAATGTTACTTGCATGCATCTTTTGTTATCAGATTATATTCAGCATTACAATTTTAATATGGTTGTTTCCTTTCTTAAAATGTGTATACATTTTTGGCACCCTCTGTAAATTTTTCTTCTCTAAAATATATTGTAGCATTAAAGCCTCCTCATGTGGTTTCTTCTCCTCAACCTGATCTTTTCCTTCCAAATCCCCAAGGAAATCTTTATTTTGAGTCCGATGTGGATATTTCAGATTTTTTACATATATGTTTAGGTGAATATATGTATCTTTAGAGACAACTCAGCACATGTTATTTGAATAGTTTATTCAGTTTACTTTCACAGTACAATGCTCTTGGTGGCATTCACATTTTGCTGCTTTCTTTCAACATTGTGTTTTTGATGTCTAAGTCCCTGATAGATTGGATATTTTTCAGAGGAATAGTGTTGGATTTAGATCCTGAAAAGATGAAAAAGATTGTGCCATGCCAGAAAGGAAAGGGGCAATTAGAACAATAGTATTAATATATATGTACAAATACACACACACACACACACACACACACACATATATTGGCATTGAGTTCATAAGGTCTCAGAGTAGATTAGAAAATGGAATCTATTGGAAGACATTGCAGAAAATCAGGTTGCTAGAATGGGGGCAGGAGGAAAGTAATGAGTAATGAGACTGAAGATTAAGTGAATCCAGAACTTGAGACCATGTAGTCTGTGTTAGAGAGTTTGAACTTTTACTGAGATCCAAGGCATAAGGGAAAGAGAAGTGTGTTAGTTTCCTTATGCTGCTGTGACAAAGTATCACCAACAGGTGGCTTAACGATAGAAATGTATTGTTCCAGAGGCTAGAAGTTTGAGAACAGGGTGTTGGCAGGCTTGTTTTTTTCTGAGAACAGTGAAGGAGAATCTGTTCCATTCTCTTTCCTCCTTTGGTGGCTTCCTGGCTATAGTTTGACATGCCTTAACTTGTCAATACATTGTCCCAATCTCTCCCTTGGTGTTCTGGCAGCATTTGTGTGTGTGTGTGTGTGTGTGTATGTGTGCACGTCTGTGTCCAAATTTACTCTTCTTATAAAAAGTGTTCATATTAGATTGGGGCCCAGGCTAGTGACCTAATTTTAACTTTATTACCTGTGTAAAGACTTAACCTCTTAATCTTTTTTAATAAGGTCACCATCCGTGGTCCTGGGAGTTAGCAATTAAATATACGGACGAGGGGCACAATTCAACTGTTTAAAGGCTAAAGTATCATGATCTTATGACAAGAGAATATACATAAAGCAGTGACTATATTGAAAGATTGGGAGCCACTCAATTAGGATCTAAACCCTCTGGAAACCTTTGCCCTTTCTAGACATCTTACTTTTTCATAAGGAAATCAAAAGTAGAATAAAGATTTGAAAAAAAAAAGATCTATTGATCTCTGGAAGTAAGGATTGTACAAGAGGTTATCTCTTATTTGTTTCTAGTTCTTTTATTTCACTCTCAGAGACAGGTTTTTCATTGTATAAAGTACACTAATCATAGAGTGTAAATTTTATTTAATCACATAGGAAGTGATTTTTATGATAAAAGTAAAGAAAATACTTTAACTGTAAACCTTTTGGACAAAAGGATTTCGTGTATCTTTCTCAGTTATGTATTCCTGAATAAAAACGTCTGGGGAGATGGAAGGAGTGAGACCCTCAATGCGGGTAACATTTGATCTTGATCACATGCTGAGCCAAAGGCAGCTTCGATTTCTAAGCTATCTTCTTAATTCTCTAGATCATGCCTGCTATCTTATATTTATATCTTAATAAGATGTACACAGGCAGCCTAGCTGTTGTGGGGACAGTGGGAAGCATAAATTTGATTTTTCTTGACTTCTCCATATTTAAAGTCTCTATTTCTTGGCTGAATTAACATAGTATTTTAGCATTTAATTTCCTGGGGGTACTACATGTTTTCTTTTATGGTTTATTTGTGTTATAGTTGTTGGATTATTTAAAATGAAACTCAAAAAAGAGGAAAGAGTGACACAACCTAATAACTATGTAGTTTAATAATATTCAGTGAATACATACACACAGCTTGTGAGAGTCTAAATAAACACACTCCAATGAAGAATTATTGGGTGTTGCCTATTTCATTTGGGTTCTCAGTTATGCTGTTCAAGTTGGTGAGAGATTTCAGGGAAAGGAAAATAAAGAAGAGCAGAAACAGCCTTATGCAGTATAAGTTCTGAATACTTTTAAATCTATTAATATGTTAATAATATTAGCAGAAAGGTGCTTTGTTATATTTGGGGATTAGGATGTAGCGTCGTATGACGTGAGTGGTTCCTACCAAGAAAGGGAGAATGAATAGAAGCATGCAGGGAACTTCCCTCTAGGGCACAGAGCTCCTTTTGCTATAGAACTATTGGTTAAAAATGAACAGTGTTAAGGCCATGAGAAGAAATGGATCAAGAGAACAGCAGAGGAAAATGTAGGGCAAAGATGAGAAGTCACGAGCAGTTTGTACACCTGAGCAACTCTTCTGTACCTCTGACTATTTCTCTGGTCCCTCTTTCTTCTTTGTCTCCCTGAGCTCTGCCTGAATGCAAACTGGCCTTTCACTGTGATTTTAATACCCAAACCACACACAAACGGTATAAAGACATTGAGTAACTATTCAGTCACTATTTGCTGATCTAAACAAAGTGAACAAAAATCTCTCCCAAATTTTCTTTCTGGAGAGAGGGGTATAGGAGTGGTTAACAAAATAAATAAGTAAATTATATAATTTATTAAGTAGTGCTAAATGCTGCAAAGAAACATTGGGTGGGAAAAATAGAGGATGATCAGTGAAAAATGTCACTTTTCTGATGATTTACAAATCTGCAAGATTGCCACTTTTTATGTATTTACTCTGTGGTCATTAAAAATTCCAGAAACTTCCCCTGGAAGTGTTATTTTAGTCTCAGTATCTGGCTCTGGTGATACTATTGTTACACATTATGATCATTTCAATAATGTCTATCATAGTGTACGACTATAATGATAGTTTATTTCCAGCCCAAACAATATATATATATAAATATATATACATATAAAAACATATCTATCTATCTATCTATCTATCTATCTATCTATCTATCTATCTATATATATATATATAGAGAGAGAGAGAGAGAGAGAGAGAGAGATAAGTCTGACAATTTAAGCAATAATCCTAGGATATATATACCATCAGGTCCTTTTCTGGACGTATTCTTAGGGTTGACATAGATGAGAGTGATATGATAAGAGAAAAACAATATGTTTTAAGAGAGTTGTTCATAACAAGCAAGATATGACAGCCAACTTCTTTCTTTAGTTACTTGGTTTTTTTTTTAAGTCTCTACCTTTTTGTTGTTGTAGAATTTGGATTTTATATGTGTGAGGTTCCTTTCATTTGGGGAACCAGTGTCACACCAAATTAGGAAGAATGTGATGACCTTCTCATTGGCCATTGCAGTGTACACAGACCTCCTGTGTTTGCTCTGGATAGAACCAGGCATCCTTTCACCTTGGTAATGTGACTGCCAGTTTCCATAATGCCCTTGACAGTAAAACAAATACAACTCTATGTGATTCTGGGATGAAACATTCCTCTTCAGACTGTGTGGTAGAAGGAAAGGGTGAGGCTTATCTTCATTCCTCAAAAGGAAGGGTGAGAAGGAGATTAAAATTGAGAAATACACTCAATCCTATGTCATCAATTCACTGCTTTTCATTTCAGCTATTCCTTGTTACCTGTATGTGAAAAAGTCACAGCTGCATGATATTGGATAGACTTGAGTCATTCAAGATCCTTCGATGTCTTTTGGAAACCTTTGACCAGTATCCCACCCATAGGCAGTGCTTCCTTAATACATTCACATTTCTCTCCCCATGTGGGATGTGTGTGTCTCTTTATTGATTTCCCTTTTAGAGACATTTGCATATAATCAGAATAGTTGGAGTTAAAAAATTTGCTTTTTCTTCGCTATTATTCTATACTTGACTATCCCCCCTCCTTTTTTTTAATCTTGCTCTTTTACAACAGGTAAATAGGTTAAACAAAATTCAAATAAAAAGAAATAAAACAATTTTAAATATATTTTCCTTATAAGACCAATTGTTATAGTCACTACTACCCATGCATTTAATGTGGGGAAATTTAGCATCGGTTCTAGAAAAAATAAAACCAAATTATTTACAAGATCTGTTTTCAGCATCCCTTGTGAGGATGACTAGGCAGATGAACTCCTGCTTGGGTAGTTTCTGGGATGGAGCAAAACCCTAGGATGGGGCTCAGTTGAATGATGCAGCAGTGGTGTGAGGAGGCCATTCATAGCAATTCCTCTTGCCCTAGAACAGTTATTGCCAAACACTTTGTGCCCATTCATAGTCTAGGAAAATTTATTAGCTCTATAGATTCTTCCTTCTTCCTTGAGAAGACTCGAGAATCTTTGGGAAGACTCCTTGAAAATTCAATCAAATATCTCTAAGCACATTTCCAGTGGCTTTTCAATTGTGTTGTTCAGTGTTGAATAACACAGAGCTTGACTATTCCAACTTAGTGGGAGAAAACATTTAAAGAAACACACACAAAAAGTTACCTTTATTTTTAGTGTCTCTTCTTCATCAGTTGGCACAACCATTGAGTTAGCAGTCAGCGAAGGCAACTTTGGATAGATTGATAATGGGTGGATGCATTTATTAATGAATAGAGGCAGATAGATAATAAAGTAACTACTGTTAATATTTTCTTCCTGATTTCAGTAGATCTTGGCAGGGCTCTAGTGTGCCTCATTTGAGTGGTGGATTAGTGCCATTCTTGAGAGAATGGTGGTTTCTATTTTTTTAAAATTAGGTACCACTGGAAAAAATGTTTTTCTGATTTTGATGAATGCCTGCGAAACTGGTAAACATTATAGCATAACTACTATATATGCTTCTGCAAGCCAATTTTGACAGATTGTCAGTCTCAAAGATTCTACTGAGGAGAAACCTAGGCAGCCTCTATTTTTACGCTTACTAAGTGGTTATCAATGGTGGTCTGATCGTCTCCAAAACCTCCCAGATGTTGGCTATTAAGTAAATGGTGGATGCAGATGTATTTGTTGTTGTTGTTGCTTAAACCACTGAGCAGATTACAAACTTCTAAACCTCAACCAAACCCCCCCAAATGAATGGTATAAAAGGAAAGCTTTGGTAAGGAAAGGAATGGTATAAAGCTAGAATAAGAAGGAATATTACAGCGTAGCATAATGGAGAAAATAGAATTTTTGTGTTTTTAATGCAGAGAAGCAAGTGTTTCTTCCAACAAAAATCACTTGTAACCTGGAAAGTGTCAACAGTGTGTGATTTAGCTGATAATTAGGTTTATCTCATAGGGCAGTTTTGAGAACCGACTGGGATAATGCACATTAAACGCTTACTCTAGAGGACTATAAAATGCTCACTTTGTTGTTGCTGGATTGAAGAGTTCAATCCAGAGGCATCATTCAATAACAGAAGGACTGAAATGACTACCTCTTGTACTGTCTGCCCACCTTCCGCCCTTGTTTCTCCAGCATGGTTGGTATGTCTTTAGCTTATATGTTTTCTAAGCTGTGAGTCATGCTCCTTGCAATTGACAGATATTTCCCTCCTCTTCTGGAGATACTTAGCAATATAGAAACAATTTCAGGGGCTCTGGTTCTACTCCTACAGATTTTAGAATGCAAGAATATAGACATGCTTTTACCTGTTTGCCTTAGGAACTTGCTCCAGATGTGTATCTTAAAGACAAATTAGCAAGGACTATGTAAAGAAAATTGCATATATTCTGCGTAAAAGGCATACTTATAACTTTGACTTACAATGTATAAAAGCAAAATATGTAACCAGAGTGTGTGTACCCCTGTAATATCCTGAAATAAAAAATGCAGATTAAATCAGAATTTTCCTCCTGTTGGAAGTGAATTAAATCAGTGTTGAAATGGGAGTCCTACATAATCTACCTGAGTTACCAGTGTGTTAGAGGTAGGCTTTGCTTCTTAATTTCTTCCCTTTCCAAATATTCTCAACCTTTCTTTAAAATCTAAACCAGGGATCTATTTCCACCCATTTCTTTCTTTTTGTACATTGCTATTATTCATTCACTGTCTTGGATCCATCAAATACCAATCTTCGTAGCATTGTAAAGCGTTCAGAGTACATTTTCTCAAGCCAGACTGTAGATGCTCAAGTTCTAGCTCTGATTATATACTAGCTGTGTGGCCTTGTCCAGGTTACTTAGCCTCTCTGTGCCCCAGTCGCCGCTTCATAGGAGGGTTTTTAGGAGGATTAAATCTCTGTAACGTGCTGAGGAAAGTACTTGTCATGCAGTAAACAATATATATGTTTTATTAACTAAAATGAGGCTTAGAGGATTGCTTGCATTGTTAATGTTACCTAACACATTACCTTACCTTCCGCATGATGGGTATATAATGAATATTCATTGGATGACTATATGTAAATCAATAAGTTGGAGTGAGACAAAGAACCCAGGGGTTCATTCCACTTTTCTACTAAATAAGTATGCAGTCTTGAGCAGTGAATTGAAAATTTTTCTGAGCTATCTTCTCCTCTGTCAGATAAAAATATTTATCCACTATAATTCAAAGAGATAATGTACTTTCAATGAGTTGAACATATACACTTAAAGTTTATACCATTTGTATTTATTAAATTAGTGAATCAATTCTGTAAAATAGTGAAGGTTTGACAAACCTACCTGTTCCAGAGGTTGGTAGTCATTCTGAGACCTAGAAATTAGCAGCCCACGTTAATTCTTGGGATGAGAACAAAGAGTTTCAAGGTCCCCATCTCAGTCAAGATGCAGGCGTCTCCTTTGCTTACTAGGCCCAGGCAGCTATAATTGGCTACTTCTTGTTACAAAAGGGAAGTAGAGCAAACCTTGGGAATCCAGCCTTTTATTCGTGCATTCCTCCACTCGTTAGGCTGCAAGGACGGTGGTTTGAAGCTGTTTGTCTTTATGCTGATGGATGTTGCACTCTGTAATCCATGAACTGAAACTCAGCTTCTCTTCCATTGTAGCTGGCACATCTTGTTGTGTTTATGAGTCTGACAGGCAGACATATCTGAAGCATATCTCATAGGCTGATCTGTGAGGGAGATAAGCCCCTTGTTTTACTTGAATGGAATCAAAATAAGCAGATGGCAGAAAACCCTGCATTGATTTCTACTTGGGTTAAAATAGCCAGGATAACATTGGGTTCTCCCTGGGCACACTCCAGCCTCTGCCATGGGATCATTGACCATTGGAGTCAATGTTTACAAACCATTTATAGGGAAGGTAAGTTCTTTCCTGCATCAACAAAACAAAATTTGTTTAATTTTTATTTCACAAGCAATTGTCACTATTTTGTGATGGATTTGTGATAAAACACTTCAAAAGTCAAAAAGTATCACAGCTTAAAATCTCTCACTTCATTTGCAGAGCGATCTTTGTGCATTTTACTTTTACTCTTTATTTAGGTTCCCCACCTATAAAGGTGAACTTTATTTCAGTTGACACCAGATTTTGGCAGAATGAGATTATTTTCTTGTTGAAGAGAGAGACACATACATTGGTAGATGGGGATTGAGGGACTCCAAAACTCTCTGACCCAGGCTAGAGCTTGAGTTTTGATGTACACATTCTTATTGCTTTCTTTGGCATATTTATAATCATGGTTTAGATTTTATCTCCCAGTCATACCTTCTTGAGGGCCGTTGGGCCATTGATAATGAGTAAATATTTGTTAGAAAGATACGTTTCTCGGGTGGCGCGTGTGGCTCAAAGGAGTAGGGCACTGGGCCCCATATGCTGGAGGTGGTGGCTTCAAACCCAGCCCCGGCCAAAAAACTGCAAAAAACAAAAAAGAAAGATACGTTTCTCGCTAATCTAGAGGATCAGAAGCACGTGGACGGGATTTTCTTCTTTCTCACCTAAAATTTTTACTTTGAATATTCTTTCTATTACTGTCCTTCCTTTCCGATAATTATTAATTTTTCCAATGGTTTATGAGTATTTATCAGATATTTAATTAAGTTCTCCTATCTAACTCTCTGCCAAAACCTATTTTTCATTTTCCTTCCTGCAATGCTGAAACGTAAGTTGATGCCAAATGCATGCTGTGTGATCACATTCCATCCAGATTTACTTGAGAGAACATAGGCTGTAACATTTATTTCAGATCGCTTTACAAAGAGCCATTCTTGGCCCTCAATGCATATGGCAGGGGAGGAGACAGAACAGGAAAATGAGGTAGACATCTTTCCCAGACCTTAACTAATTTATGAGAGAAATAGAAAGTGGCGGATCAGATGCCGCTGGCCCCTTGCCAAACTGAGCTATAGCAGTGTTAGCTGAGACGTGATCAATATGGAAGACTGGGTCTGCAGGGCCTTTTTTAGCTAGATTCTTGCACTGGTCAAACACCTCCTGAAACTTGGTGCTGAGAGAGCCAAGCTCTGGGATCAGAGTCTTGCCTTATGGGAAGAAGAGCAGCCTCTGGAGGAGTCAAGGGCTCACAGCGATGCTGTTGCCTAACCCATCACTAGGACACTAATTCTCTATTCTTGATTACCCTCGCAAATGGAGCTGCTTGTAGATTATGATGTTGGGAGGAGGAAGTGGTATTACATCAGTTATCTATTGCTGCATGAAAAATTACTCTAAAACCTAGCAACTCAAGAAGGCATTATTTCACAATTTCTGTGGGTTGGGAATCCAGCTGTGGCTTAGCTGGGTGCTTCTGGTGCAGGGTAGCTCTTAAGACTGAGGCCAAGGTGACAGCCAGGGCTTCAGTCATCTCAAGGGTCAATGTGTGGGAGGGGATCTGCTTCCAAGCTTAGACCTATGGCTGTTGGCAGGGCTTGGGCCCCTGTGGACTGTTGGCCAGAGACATCATCACTTCCTTGGCACATAGGACTCTCCATAGAGACAGCTTACCGCATAATATCTGTCTTTGTTTGGCAAGCTGAAAGCCACTGTCATTTTCAATCCTATCTTGAAAGTGACATCTCATCATTTCTCCTGTGTCCTATCCATCCCTTAGAAGTGAGTCACTAAGTCCAGGGCATTTGAGGGGAGTGGATGACATAGGGGCATTACATTATGGAAAGACAGAAACAAGAGGATGTACACTTACAATGGGAGTGTTAGGGAGAATTAGGCCACAGGTTTAGAAAGGCAAAGTCTCGCAGAAAGCTGGGGAAATGACAAAAGCCAGTAGCATGGCTCAGTCCAAGTCTGAAATCCTCAGAATCAGGGAAGACAACACAGCGGCCCCCAGTTTGAGATGAAAGGCCCGAGAGTCCCTGGAGGCTACTGGTGTGAGTCCTGGAGTCCAAAGGCCAGAAAACCTGGAGTCTGATGTCCAAGGGCAGGAGAAGAAAACACATTCTGCTCAGAAAGGGGAACAGAGAGAAGACACTAAGCAAGCTCTATGTCCCCTCCTTCTGCCTGCTTTGTTCTTGCCCACCACGTAGCTGATTGGAGGGTGCCTACCCACAGTGAGGGTGGATCTTCCTCCCTGTCCACTGGCTCCCAGGTCACTCTCTGCTGGAAACATCTCACAGACACACCTAGAAACAAGGCTTCAACACCATGCAGGAATCTCTCAATCCCATCAAGTTGACACCTAGTATTAACCATCACAGGTGTGAAAACCAGGATAATTGGGTTCCACCCTGCAGACTGCCTTCCACAAGTGTAAATAGCATGAAATGAGCATTCAAATGGCAGGGGCTGCCACGGTGGCACATAATAGGCACTGTCGCAGCATCATCAGTTTCCCATCAACCTGGCACATTGCCTGGTGTGGGGCAGGCACTCAAATACCTCCATGCCCAGGAAGTTCTGGATATTTTATTAAATACAGAGAGCCTGTATGTTCTAAAAGAGATTAATGTTTGGTGTTTTCCTTTCTGGTCAATTTCCTTCCTGTGTTTCATTTCTCCAGTTATCATCAAGGGGATAGAGTTAAGTCTAAAGTAACTTCACTCAAAACCCAGGAATAACTGAAGCAGACCCAGAATTACCTTGACTGAAATACCTTTTTAAGCACAGTTAAAGTTTATTCTATACATCAGGATGCTGTTGCCAATCTTCCAAAGCAGATGATAAGAATTAAAGTTCTTTGTGACCTAGAAAATAGTGTCTCTGCTAATCTAGTCTCACCTAGAGGTTCAACAAATAAGCAAAGCATGGGGTGAATGTTGTCTTAACCACATAGCTGGAGGCTCAGAGCAGATAACCACACAGCACCTGCATTCCATGAACCTGGAAAGCAATATTGTTATTTTTCTTGCCTTTTCTTTTAACTATTTCTTCTGAATTCTTCTGTAGTTAAGTTCTTGCTCTCTCTCCCTACAGAATATGAGAAATAATCATGCTCACTAATTCCATTATCAAAGATAGTCATTAGGTGTCTGTTTTCACCTGGGTCAATTATAAAAGAGTGCTTCCCTTGATCCCTGACCTTTTTAATAATTATAAGGAGAGGCCACGGAGGTACAGAGTCAAAAATTAAACTATAATTGGAATAAAACATCCAGTTAAAGAACTAGACATATCAGTTGTATTTCAGATTAGCTCCTCATAATTGGTAATATGGTATGAGATGAATTTCATGTAACTGGATAGCTGGGCCATAAGCGATGGTCTGTGGTAGAACACTGCCCTGGGTGGTAAGGTTTTGCTTCATTTTTTATAGTACATACAGTCAAAAAGATGAAAACATCTGTTGGGGAGAGTATAGCTCTGTTGATCACAGACATTTTTGTAGGGTTCACCAAGGCTAGGAAAGGGGGCTTTCTATTTAATTTTAGTCATTTTGTAGACAGGTTCCTAGTTTGAGGGAGCTATTGAGAAATGCATGAAAACTTAGAGAGACATTCCAATAATGCTTTTAGAAAATGAGGCTGGTATTTGCATTGGTTGAAATGGCAGGATAATAAGTCTAAACGATTTTCCCTTCTGATGTGCTTTGTTCAGAATGACACCTGAAAAATGCCCAGAATTTCTGTGGCTGCTCTTAGAATCAGAGGATCTCGGGGTGGAATCAGACTTTAGAGGCCACTGAGTTCAACCAGCCATGCGGTTCTTTTTGCTAAACTTCTGACCACTCAAGGCACCTTAGTGGTCAAAGTAACTTCCAAGGGAGAATAAAGCATTTGCATGGGAACCGGTGGGAGGCCAGACTTTTGACAGCTGATCTGTGGCAGACGCCATGTTTTCTACTGTCTGGCTGAAAACAAGTGGCAGAGACACATTTCCACCTAGCGCAGAGGTGGGGAACCCACAACCTCAAGGCCGCATACGGCTCTCTAGATCCCCTGGACCAAATCCAAACGTCACAGAATAAATCCCTTTACTAAAAGGATTTATTCTATAAACTTTGGGTTCAGTCAAAAGGCCACACTCAAGGATCCAGAAGACATGTGGCCCCAAGGCCATAGGTTGTAACTAAGACACATGATAAAGGTCAACCCAAACTTGGTCTGCATGCCTTCCAGAACTCTAGTGAAAAATGGTGCCTAAACTATTTTATTTTAACTGATCCACACATGAAGAGCCTAAGTAAGATGAAGCTTGTTCTAACACATACATTTTTTAAAAAGTAGGAGAGCGAGAGGTGGTAAAGTAAGGAATTATTCAATTCATTGAATACAGCAACAGCTTGGCTCTGATTGTTAATGTTTGTTCCTGCCATGTAATGTATAGTTTTGTCAGATTAAAAACCCCCTTGGATATAATTCCATTTACACCTACACATATATTTCTAAGAGATGAATGATCATTTCTGGGAACGCTAAAAAGTAAAGGATTTGAGGGTTTTTTTTTTTTTTTTTGAGACATGATACAAGTTAGGTACTTTGGTGAGTAACTTCATGTCCCTGGGACCCACTTATAACACCAATAAAGAGAGGAGGTTGCACTGGGTAATCTGTAAGTCTTTTCCTGTCCTGATGTGCTATTAGCTCATGATTTTTGAGTAGGGAGATGAGGAAAGAGAGGCCCTAACTTCGTCTCTGTCACCAGTCTTTATGATTCATGACATTACGTATTTCTCCCTGGGTCCACACTACTTCTCTCAATGAGGAAAGCAAGCCTGCACCCTCTTGTTTCTTAGGAGGCAACTGCTAAGTGAGGAACAAAGATCATTCTCTTCCTATCACTATTCTGATTCCTGGTATATGTAGTGAGTTTCATGTTCCCTTTCTCTTTGACAATGTCATTGGCTAAGGGACTTTTGATCAATCACCAGGCGAATGTTTCCAATATGAAGTTAACCAATAAGAGAAAATAGAATCCTAGAATTTATGTAAATGAACTAATGTGTTTGTGAAACTGCAGACTGATCAGAAACCCATCATAACAAAACACTTACTGCAAAAATACCCTTTTTAATTATAAAATAACAGGTAGAAAGAAAATATTAATATATCACTGAAATAATGGTCTCTCCATAAAGGAAAGGATATTTAGACACGCCAATGTAATATAATCTTTGGTTTAGTAAATCATTAGTTTAAAATCTGATTAAACCATGTAATGAGATAAAAGATATGGGTAATGTAAATCTTTAAATATGCATATGTGTTTAGGCCCCATTACAGCTGTTTCTTTTAACCTTCTTCACTTTACATTTTTGCCTAGAGATATTCCAAAAAGAATGATAGATGAATATAAATGTCTATGCCACTTTTACTCTTTGGAAGAAATACCAATAGGCAGGTAAAAAATCAAAAAGAAAGGGAGGTCTGGTGCGGTAGGTCATACCTGTAAATCCTAGCACTCTGGGAAGCCTCGGTTGGAAGATTGTTTGGACCAGGAGTTCCAGACCAGCCTGAGCAAGAGTGAGACCCTGTTTCTGCAAAAAAATAGAAAAAATTAGCTGGGCATGATGGTGCACACCTGTAGTCTCAGCTATTTGGAAGAATAAAACAGGAGAATCACTTGAGGTGCCACTGCACTCTAATTCAGGCAATAGAGGTTTGTTTTGTCAAAAGAGAGAATAATCATTCAGTGATTAATTGAGACTTGCTAGTGTATTGAGTTCACTACACCATCCAATTAATTAATGAAGGAAAAGAGGAAAAGTGGAAACTCTTCCCGATCCATCTCACATAAAACTTCCTGGGAAGGACAGTTGGGGAGGATTGTGGCTTGTTTTGTAAGGAAACCTGAAACCAGCCCCTTTAAGGCCCCTGGGTTCTATTGAGGTTAAGCCTCTGAATGTTGATGTCTTGTCTCAGGATGAGCCCAGGGAGGATGCAGACGTGTAAAGGATTTCAAAACGGTGTTAAGAAATGGAAGAGATATAAACAAATCATTTTGTTTGAACTGTAGTTACCAAGGGAGGTGCATCATTTTAAAACAACTGGAGCCTCTTTGAGAAGGAGTTTTAGTTTGTGGGGCATGCTCAGACAATGGCTGTTTGCACAGCAAGGCTCCAGTCTAATCATTTGGGATCAGTGGCTAAAGGGAATCCTCTGTGTCCTCTTTCACGAGCCTGTCCCCACACCCTAGTTTCCCCCTCCCCCAGCATGTCTGGGAGGTTTGTGCCACCTTCTCACCTCCTTACCTAGCTCCCGCTCATTCAGTATCTTCAGATATTTTGCCTGGTTTCTTCCTTTTTTGACTCTGTGTCTTTCACATACTTCCCCAGCTTCCTTTGCTTTCTGGTAGTTTTGTCTAGGCCAGCGGTCCTCAGCCTGTGGGTTGTAATATTGTTACCCCTTTGTAACAATGAAAATACATCCTGTGGGCTCCCAGTCTGTGGCTCAATGGGCTAAGGCGCCAGCCACGTACACCTGAGCTGGTGGGTTCGAATCCAGCCCGGGCCCGCCAAACAACAATGACGAGGCAACCAAAAAATGGCCGGGCATTGTGGCGGGCGCCTGTAGTCCCAGCTACTTGGGAGGCGGAGGCAAGAGACTTGCTTGAGCCCAGGAGTTGGAGGTTGCTGTGAGCTGTGATGCCACAGCACTCTATCCAGGGTGACAGCTTGAGGCTCTGTCAAAAAAAAAAAAAAAAAAAGAAGAAAGAAAATACATCCTGTATATCAGATATTTACATTAT
>CAUYRH010102837.1:0-14021 GCA_963574655.1 Perodicticus potto | reverse complement strand
TGTGGGGGAAGGTGTTGACCACAGTGTAGAGTTAAGTTAATGACCTGATAGTTAATTTTTTTTTTTTTTGAGACAGAGTCTCACTATGTCTCCCTGGGTAGAGTGCCGTGGCGCCACAGCTCACAGCAACCTCCAACTCTTTTTTCCCCCCGCTTTTTTTTTTTTTTTTGAGAGACAAAGTCTCACTTTGTAGTCCTTGGTGGAGTGCTATGGTGCCATAGCTCATAGCAACCTCAAACTCTGGGCTCAAGCGATTCCCTTGTCTCAGTCTCCCTAGTAGCTGGGACTACAAGAGCCCACCACAATGCCTGGCTAATTTTTTTTTTAGAGACAGGGTCTTGAACTTGCTTAAGCTGGTCTTGAACCTGTGAGCTCAGGCAATTCACTTGACTCAGCCTCCCAGAGTGCTAGGATTACAGGCATGAGCCACCATACCTGGCCTACCTCCATTTTATTTTTATGTATTTATTTATTGAGACAGAGTCTCACTTTGTTGCACTCTGTAGAGTGCCGTGGCATCATACCTCACAGCAACGTCAAACTCTTAGGCTTAAGAGATTCTCTTGCCTCAGCCTCCCTAGTAGCTGGGACTACAGGTGCCTGCCACAACGTCTGGCTATGTTGTTGTTTGTTTGTTTAGCAGGCCCAGGCCAGTTTTAAACCCAGCAGCCCTGGTGTACGTGGCTCGTGTCCTAACCACTGAGTTACGGACACCAAGTCCCTATTCCAATTATAAATAAGGAGAATCTGAGGTCCAGAGAACTTCAGCAACTTGTCCAAGGTAACCATTTGGACATGGCAGACCTTGTTATTTATTTATTTATTTATTTTTGAGACAGAGCCTAAAGCTGTCACCCTGGATAGAGTGCTGTGGCATCACAGCTCACAGCAACCTCCCATTCCTGGGCTCAAGCAAGTCTCTTGCCTCAGCCTCCCAAGTAGCTGGGACTACAAGCACTTGTCACAATGCCTGGCTATTTTTTTTTATTGTGGTTGTTTAGCTGGCCTGGGCCGGGTTCAAACCAGCCACCTTTGGTGTATGTGGCTGGTGCCGTAACCACTGTGCTACGGGTGCTGAGCCTGTATTTTCTTTTGAAACTTTGGGGGTTGACATGCTGTGATTCAGCTGCGGCTGTTCTAACTCACCTTTTCTGAGTATCTGAGAGTCAGGCTTTTTGTGGCTACAGACTTTTGGAGGTAAAGTCAAGGGTAGGTGGGTGAAGGCTATTTAAGAAGGCTCCCAGGTTCAGGGAGAAGGTAGCCCCTTCAGCAGAGATTGGAGCTTCCGTGTTCCCAGGGCTATGGTGTAGAAGATGAAGAATCGGGAGAGGGGGTGAGACCTTTGCTAGAGACTCTGGTTAATGGGGGTCTGAGCTGGGAATGTGAGGGGGGCTCCAGGAAAAGACAGGGTCATGTTACTGCTATTAAAATAAGAGAAAGGGGCCAGGTGTGGTGGCTCACACTTGTAATCCTAGTACTCTGGGAGGCTAAGGCAGGTGGATTGCCTGAGCTCACAAGTTCGAGACTAGCCTGAGCCAGAGTGAGACATCCCCCCACCCCGGTCTCTAAAAATAGCCAAGCATTGTGGCAGGCACCTGTAGTCCCAGTTACTTGGCAGGCTGAGACAAGAGAAATCACTTAAACCCAAGAGTTTGAGGTTGCTGTGAGCTGTGATGCCACAGTACTCTATCAAAGTGGACAAAATGTGACTCTGTCTCAAAAACAAACAAACAAAAAGATTAATTAAAATAAAAAGAGAAAGGCAAGTGGTACTGGTTAAAAAGCACAAGCTCTTGGTTCAAATTCTGTTTCCATTATTTTTAGGCTGGGTAACTTTGGCAAGTCTTTCTAACCTTTCAAATTCTGTTTCCTTATCTGTACAATGGCCATGATAATGGTATATGGTTGCTTTGAAGATTAAATAAGATGATTCATGAAGCATTCAGAATTATACCTAAAACAGAGCAAGTCCTTGAGTGTTGATAACTGTTATTACTGTTAGCGTGGGGCTGAGTTCGTATTTTAAGAGCGTTATATTACAATTCCAGGTTGATATTATTATTATTCCTAATTAAGAAGAGGAGTATATTGAGCTTTAGAGGGTGAGGCATTTGCCCAAGACCCCAGCTAGGAAACAACAGGACTGGATCCTAACAGCCATGGGTTTGATTCTGCAATGAGGTTGGGAGCGATTGGCCCTAAGCTCTGGGGGATCCTAGGGAGACATCGCCCCCTGGTGGTTCTGTGTCAGACCTGCTCTCCACTGAAGAGGCAGGGTCTGAGAGAATATGTGAGTGTGTGTGTGTCAGAGACAGCATGTGTGTGTTGGGTGTGCCTCAGCAGGAGCTAAGGGTGAGGAAGGCCTCCATTAGGTTCTCAAATTGTTTCTGTGTGTGTGTCACCTCACAGGTTATCCCAACCACCTTGGAAGGAGGTAGCATTGGGATAGGGCACCTGTTCAACAGGTGGGGAGCCTGAGTCCAGAGACAGAGGCAAAAGGCAAGAGAAACAGATACAGAAAGGAACAGAAAGAATAAAAATGCAGAGAGAGAAAGAGAGGGTATGTGAGAGAGAGAAAGGGAGAAAGATGAAAAGCGATAGAGGGACAGAAAGGCCAGGTGTGGTGGCTCACACCTGTAATCCTAACACTCTCGGAGGCCAAGGCAGGTGGGTTGCTTGAGGTCAGGAGTTCAAGACCAGCCCGAGCAAGAGTTTGACAATGTCTCTTCTAAAAAAAAAAAGAGAGAGAGAAAATCACTTGAACCCTGAAGTTTGAGGTTGCTGTGAGCTATAACGCCACTGACAGTCTACCCAGGGTGACAGAGACTGTATCTCAAAAAAAAGGCACAAGACACTAAGATCAAGGACACCAATAGCATCTAATTCCAACTCAGGCCTGAGGCTGTCCCGCACACCCACCTGGGGCAGAGTGTATCCCCAGAAGCAGGTGGTCCGTGTGAGGGCACGGGGTATTCCCATGGGCACCAGTGCCAGGAGGCGCTGTGCCTCGTGCAGAACTGCATTGGTGTAAGGGAGACGGGTCCGGTCCTCCAGGCCTGGCACTCGGCCATCCCCCAGCTCCCGAGTCAGCTCCTCATGCACACACTCTGCAAGAAGGAGGCAGAGGTTAGAGGTGGGGGAGGGGACTGTGATCTTCCTCCATCTTCCTGGGCAGCCATGGCAGGTGGGGAGGAGCAGTTCCCTAACCTCGCAGAGCCCTGAGCTCACACATCCCTGTGCGTGGCATTCTGCCTATCCTCCAGTTCCCACAGCAACCCTATGACATAGGAAATACCATCTATGCCCATTTTCCAGATGAGAAAACTGAGGCCAGGGAATCCAAACCACTTGCCCCAAATCAGCTGATGCCACTCCACCAACACTAGAAGGCCCACAACTGCCATTTTCTAGGTCAGCCTGTCTCACTAGCCCACTAAAATGCTGGCATTCCTTAGGGCTCATTCCCAGATCTGCCCTTTATCCAAGCACCCTTCTCATTACTGCAAATTCAGTTCCTGTCAGTGCTCTGATGATCCCAATTCTTCACCCTTCTCCTGACCTGGGCATCTTGTGGTCTCCCAGATGCCGGCCCCAGGGTGGCCCCAGGCTCATACTTAAATTATTCCAAACCAACCTCAGCATCTCTCCCTGAAACCAACTCTTCATCCCTCTTGTCCCTTCTCAGGGTGGCCCCACTGTCCTCTAGTTCCCTGGGCCTGTCCCTGAAGACCTCCCCTCCCTTTTCATTTTCCCACAAGCCCCAGAGCCTGGCCCAGCTCTGCACTCCTATGTGGACTCCTGACATCTTCTCTCACCTTTCCCAGTCCACTTCTTTGGGGCAGCCCAAAGGATTTTTCTCAAATGTAAATTGGACCCTGCTCAAAGTTCTTCTATGACTCCTCATGGCTTGGGATAAGGCTATCACCAAGCTGACAAGGCCCTGCAAATGTCTCCCTTGTCTTTCACTACAACCAGCAGCCCCTCAACTTCTTCTTACTCCTCAAATACCCCAAATGCTGCATTCATTCTCACTTCCAGGATCTGCCTTGGCCTGTCTGTTCTTTTTTTTTTTTTTTGAGACAGAGCCTCAAGCTGTCACCCTGGAGAGAGTGCAATGGCATCACAGCTCACAGCAACCTCAAATTCCTGGGCTCAAGCGAGTCTCTTGCCTCCGCCTCCCAAGTAGCTGGGACTACAGGTGCCCGCCACAACGCCCAGCCATATTTTTGGTTGCAGCCGTCATTGTTGTTTGGCGGGCCCAGGCTGGATTCGAACCCGCCAGCTCAGGTGTATGTGGCTGGCGCCTTAGCCCGTTGAGCCACAGGCACCGAGCCGGCCTGTCTGTTCTGCCTGCAGTCTTTCCTCTCATACTCTCAAGGCCTAGCTGGTGGAAAGGCTCTCACTTTGGACCTGAGGATATTTCACCAGGAGCAGGAGGGCGTAGCCGACCGTGGCACTGACAGTCATCGTCCCAGCGAATAGCAGATAAGTGACTGTCATCAGCAAGTTCTTCTCTGTGAATTCTGTGTTTGGGTCTTGTTCCTCCTGGGGAAAACCAGGCAGAGGGTCTCAGAGAACACAGGCTGTGGATAGTAAAGGCCTAGGGCAGCCAGGCTTGGGGTGCGGCATAGCAAGTTAAATTGTTTTCCGAGAGTTTAAGCTCCTGACATTAGTTGTCTCTGATTGAAACATTATTAGTACTAACATCACAGGATCACACTAACCAGTGTTGGTGTAGATATGGAGACATTGAAATACTTTGTACCACTGGTGGGAACATAAAATGGTGCAGCTGCTATGGAAAATAGTACCACAATAGTACAATTTTTCCTCAAAAAATTAAAGGCTAGGCTGGCTGGCGCATGCCTGTAATCCTAGCATTCTGGGAGACTGAGGCAGATGGATGTCTTGAGTTCAGGAATTCAAGACCAGCCTGAACAAGAGTGAGACCCCCATCTCTAATAAAAACAGAGTGTAGTGGTGCGCACCTGTAGTCCCAGCTACTGAGGAGGCTGAGGCAGGAAGATTCCTACAGCATAGGAGTATGAGTTTGCTGTGAACTACGATGATACCATGGCACTCTACTCAGGCTGACAGAGTAAGACTCTGTCTTAAAAAAATAAAATAAAATAAAATACATGTATTTAAGAAAAAAAAAAAAGGGCGGCGCCTGTGGCTCAGTGAGTAGAGCGCCAGCCCCATATACCAAGGGTGGCGGGTTCAAACCGGCCTGGCTGAACTGCAAAACAAAAAAATAGCCAGGCGTTGTGGCGGGCACCTGTAGTCCCGGCTACTCGGGAGGCTGAGGCAAGAGAAGCGCCTAAGCCCAAGAGCTGGAGGTTGCTGTGAGCTGTGTGACGCCACAGCACTCTACCGAGAGCCATAGAGTGAGACTCTGTCTCTACAAAAAGAAAAAAAAAAATTAAAAATTAAATTATCGTATAATCCAGCAATTCAAATTCTCGGGATATACCTGAAAGAATAGAAAGCAAGGACTCGAAGAGATAATTATATACCCATGTTCACAACAGCAGTTACTCATAATAGCAAGAGGTGGAAGCAACCCAAGTGTCTGGGATGAATGGATATACAGAATGTGGTTTATACATACAATGGAATATCATTCAGGCTTACCAAGGAAGGGATCCCTGTCACATGCTACGACATGATGAACCTGTGGGCATTATGCTAAGTGAAATAAGCCAGTCACACATACAAAATAATTGTACTAATGAGGTGCCTAGAGTGGTTAAATTTATAGACAGAGGCCAGATGTGGTGGCTCATCCCAGCACATTGGGAGGCTCAGGAGAAAGGATCGCTTGGGGCCAGGAGTTTGAGGCCAGACCAGGCACATAGCCAGACCCCCTTCTCCACAAAAAAATAAATAGCTTACAGGGCATAGTGGTACATGTCTGTAGTCCCAGCTACTTAGGAGGCTGAGGCAGGAGGATCACTTGAGCTCAGCAGTTTGAGGTTACAAAGAGCTATGATCTCAGCACTGCCTTGTAACCTGGGTGACAGAGTAAGACTCTATCTCTAAAAAATAATAATAATAATACAAATGTATAGATAGAAAGTCAAATGATGATGGTTGCCAGGGGTTGAGGAAATAGGGAGTTGTTGTTGTTTGACAGGAATGGAATGGAGATTCAGCTTTATAAGATAAAGAGTTCTGGACATTGATTGCACAATGTGAACGTACTTAACAATAGTGAACTGTATATTTAAAAATGGTGGGTCAGGCCTGGTGGCTTACACCTGTTTGAGAGGCTAAGGTGAGGGAGGATTGCTTTAGGCCAGGAGTTCCAGGTTGCAGTAAGCTATGATTGTACCACTGTAATCTAGCATGGGCAAAAGAGTGAGATCTTATCTCTTAAAAAAAATAAGTAAAAATAAAAAAAAGGGCAGCTCCTGTGGCTCAAAGGAATAGGGGGCCGGCCCGGTATACTGGAGGTGACAGGTTCAAACCCAGCCCCGGCCAAAAACTGCAAAAGGAAAAAAAAAAATCATTGGCTAGGTGTGGTGGCTCATGGCTGTAATCCCAGTACTTTAGGAGGCTGAGGTAGGAGGATTGCTTAAGGCCAGGCAACATAGCAAGATTCCAATATCCACCAAAAAAAAAGAAAAATGGTTAAGAAGGTAAATTTCTGCTTGTAATGCTGGCACTCTGGGAGGCTGATGCAGGTGGATTGCGTGACCTCAGGAGTTTAAGCCTAGGCTAAGCAGAAATGAGACCCCGTTTTTTACTAAAAATAGAAAAACTAGCTAGGCATTGTGGCAGGTGCCTATAGTTCCTGTTACTTGGGAGGCTGAGGCAGGAGGCTTACCTGAGCCCAAGCGTTTGAGGTTGCTGTGACCTATGATGCCACAGCACTTTACCCAGGGTGACAAAGTGAGACTGTCTCAAAAAAAAAAAAAAAAAAGAAAAGAAAAGAAAAAAGAAAAAGAAACATAAAGATGATAAATTTTATGATTTGTGTATCTTCTACAATTCAAATTTTTAAAAAAATTCTTTTAAATGAAAGTGAAAACAAATGAGGTCGCAGAGTTAAGAAGAATTTTCTTTCTCCAAAAACAGAGTGGCTGCTTTTATTCAAAGGATGTGGCCCTGAATATCATACATACTTCTAAAATTTGTACAATTCAGAATTAGCTCTTTCCTTAGAAGTCAGCTTAATTTCAATTTTCTCATATAATAGTAAACCGTTCTCATATAACAAAGTAGACTATCTTAATATAACTTGATTTTGCAAGGTTTCATACTTTTTTTTTTTTTTTTGAGACAGAGCCTCAAGCCGTCACCCTGGATAGAGCGCTGTGGCATCACAGCTCACAGCAACCTCCAATTCCCGGGCTCAAGCCAGTCTCCTGCCTCCGCCTCCCAAGTAGCTGGGACTACAGGCGCCCGCCACAACGCCCGGCCATTTTTTGGTTGCAGCCGTCATTATTGTTTGGCGGCCCCGGGCTGGATTCGAACCCGCCAGCTCAGGTGTACGTGGCTGGTGCCTTAGCCCGTTGAGCCACAGGCGCGGAGCCAAGTTTTCATACTTAAATAATCATAATGTTGCATAAAACGTCTAGTATGGGTGCGGGCATGGGATGTGATACTGCGCAGGACCCTGGGCATGGTGCGTGAACACGAGCTGAGGGAGGACAGAGAAGAAAGAGAAGAGATGCGGGAGCACTTGGGAGCCTGGCACCAACACACTCCAGGTGTGGGGCAGGGAGAGGCAGAGAGAACAACGCACGCAAAGAGACAGACAGACGGATGGACGTATAGAGATACACACACACACACACACGCAGAGATATGCAGAGAGGCAGGAGAGAGACTGAGAGTCCCCAAGTACACCCAGGTGGGCACCAGTCATGCCACCAGCCCCATTTGGGGGAATCTCTGCACCCTTTCCCCACCTGTGCCATCTTCAGCAGGAAGGCGTCAACAAGGTCACGTGTAGGACCTGAGGTGTCCAGACTCCCTTGGTGCCGCTGCACCTGCTGGATAGCGAAAGCAGCCAGGGTACCCAGATGGTGGAAGAGCTGCGTGTGAGGGCCTGGCAGGGGCCGCAGGAGCCGGAAGAACATCTCATAGGTCTGCAGGGGAGTAGGGCAGTTGGTTCTCACAGAAGCTTGGCAGCAACCTTTGGGGAAAGTGGCCAGAGAGGGGTCCCACCCACTTACCTGGCCCCATGGGGAGCTGACCCCCAGCAGGACACCGCCAGCTGCCTGGACCACAGCCTGAAACTCCTCATCCTCATAGGGGAAGCGGAGGCCAAAGACAAGGGAACAGGCTACATTGGAGGTGGCCTGGGCCAGCAGCAAAGAAGGATCAAAGGGGTGTCCTGGGGGAGCAGAGGGCAGGGAGGAGGCTGGGATGGAGCTGGGCAGAAGGGGGCTAAGGTGGGGCAGACCCCCATATAGGGTGTGTGCTGGACCCGACTACAGAGACAGACAGGTATATATACAAACGTGGAAAGAGACACAGACAGGGAGAAAGACAGAAACCATCAGAGGTAGACAGGGGGAGAGAATTAAGACAGACTTAGGGCCAGAAAAACAGAGGAAAGTTAAGTAGAGAGGTAGAGAGAAAGATGGTGACCAAGAAAGAATGAGAGGACAGCACCAAGGACACAGAAAGAGATGTCGTGACACCCAGAGAGAGACAGCTATAGAGTTCAAGGCTTTGCCACCCACTCTTTCCTCTCCCCACTCGGCCCAGCGATCTGGGGCTGACTCTGCCCCGCTGACCTTTTGTCTCCCGAAATGCCTCCACCAGATGCTGGGCCTCTGACTGGATCAGCTTCTCGCCTTCTGGCTTCCCCATGCCCAGGTCCCGCAGAGCAAGCATGGTGAATTTTCTCAGCTGCTTCCACCGCTCTCCATTGGAAAAGAAGACCCCTGTGCAAAAAGCTAGACTCAAGGAGACACCTTGAGGCACCTCTCCCCATTCCCCGGGACCACCCTGTTCCTCCTAGTGAGGCACCCTAGAGAGGAACTCTTTTTTTGAGACAGAGCCTCAAGCTGTCATCCTGGATAGAGTCCCATGGCATCACAGCTCACAGCAACCACCAATTCCTGGGCTCAAGCGAGTCTCTTGCCTCTGCCTCCCAAGTAGCTGGGACTACAGGCGCGCGCCACAACGCCCAGCCATTTTTTGGTTGCAGCCATCATTGTTGTTTAGCGGGCCCGGGCTGGATTCGAACCCGCCAAGCTCAGGTGTACGTGGCTGGCGCCTTAGCCTGTTAAGCCACAGGCGCTGAGCCGAGAGGAACTCTTCAGCTCCTGTCCTAAGTCCGTACCAGCCTAGTCCAGGGATGAGAACTCGGTAGGTTCTCAATAAATGCATAATCAAATGGGTTTCTCCATCTTTTGACTTTGGGGCAGAGGGTACGTTTTCTGTAAAATAGGTAACTGGGATAGTCCAGGCTTCTTCTGCTCCTTAATTAGCCAGGGCGAGTAAAGATGTCTTCCTTCCATTCACATTTTATCCCTCTTTCCTCTTCTTCCCTCCTCTCCTCTCATCCACCCTCCCCAATATTTACGGAGTATCAGTGGTCCCTTACCTCGCACAGGCTGGATGCTGAACAGAGAGGGAAGAGGACGGTCCTGCACTGTTTTCCTCCTTTATTCAAGATAAGTGCTCCAGACAGACCCTCCCCTTCACTAAACTTAGTGTTTCCATCTGTTGAATATCACCCTGCAGGGGCCTCCTGGACCCCTCCTCCTGAGTGTCCCCTATACCCCCTCCCCACTGTGTCCCAAACTGGACCAGCTTCTCTCCTCCCCCTCTCAGCTCACCATGCATTCATTCTGTGCTTCCTGGCCAGAGCCCCAGCTTTCTCCCGGTTGACTCTCCCAACGCCTCCTCCTCCCCATCCCACCACAGCAGCCCCCGTCTAGCCCAGTCCCTTCCCTGGGCCCCCAGCCTCCAGTTTTGCTCTTTTACAGAGTGACCAGAGGACCTTTCTAATTCTTATCTTCCCTGCTTAAAATCTACTGCTCCCAGGAAAACCAAATGTTTGAACACTCTGGCATGACTCACGGGCCTTGCCTGACCAGGGCTCTGCTCACTTCTCAGTTTTATTACTCATCTCACTACAACTGCACAGCCTCCTCTCACTTCCTCAAAGGTGGCAGGATCCCCACACCCACCAGGCCTTTGCCCTTGATGCTCCCTCTGCCTCCATCACTGGCACCCCACTCCCATCCTTTGTAGGTTAAGTCCACTCATCCTTCCTGTCTCAGCTCTAATGGCACCTCCTCTGAGAAGCCTTCCTTGAATCCTCCCCAACCCACTCACATGGGGCCTTCTGTGCCCCATGTCTTGCTCTCAAAGCTATACTTCTTATTCTAGAATTCTATTCCCTTCCTCCGTTGTCTCATCACAAACCTGCCTCTCCCACAGTAAGAAAGGATACCACATCTGTCTCAATAACCTCTGTGTCCCCAGTACAGGACCAGGCATAATGAAAGTTTGAATGAATGAACGCTTCCTGTCTTATCTCCGTGTTTTTATAGGCAATAGACTTTGTTGCTGGAACACCCTTCCTGCTCATCTTACCAGTCTCACCTCAGATAGCCTCTCTTCTAGGAAGACTTACTGAAAATCTTCCACTAACCAGCTAGATGGGGCACCTCCTCCAGATTCCTACAGTCCCTGGGCCTCCTTCATTCCTGATCCCTCCCCATCCCGGGCCTGTGCTTCCCATCCCACCCTGACCTTTCTCCCTGTGCTTCCCCATCTGGCCCTGACCACTCTGGGCTGTCTTAGTCACTGTTGTGTCCCTGGCTCAGCATGGGCCTCCTACTTTTTCTGCACACAGAATGGTTTATACGTTTTCAGTGCTTACCCACCAATTCCAGTGCCTTCAGCTCTCTCCTGTTGCCTCCTGAGGCCTGGGGCTTCCCTTGGATCAATGATGGCTATAGCCTGCTAATTAGTGAATGCTCACTTAGTGCCTGGCCCAGTCCTTATTCAATTCTTAGGACAACTCTATGCACTACTATCAGCCTATGACTTTACAGATGAGGACACAGGGCCACCAGGCCATGTCACATACCAGTAAGTGGCGGTTGGCTCAGAGTGAAGGGCCTAGCAGCCTACCCCAGCCCCACTCACCATGGCCGTCAAAAGTCCCATCCAGTGTCGCCAGAGCTCCTCGCCCACTGAACTCCTCTGCCTGGCCTCCCAAGGCCTCCCGTACAGCCTTGTGCCCAACCAGGACCACCACACGCCGCCAGGGGCCCAGGTACACGGTGAACACGGGTCCATACCTCTTGCTCAGCTGGGGGCAGGGAGACAGAAGGGGTGGGTGCTGCGGGGCTCTTCCAGCCAAGGCGCCTCTGTCCCACCGCCCCTGTCACTGGCTGAACTGCCTGGGCTGGCTTCTGCATCCTCTTGCACAAAGACCCCCTTGGGAGGATCAGTTCTCTTTTTGCACCAGCCTCCTGGACCCTTCACCAAAGTGCCCCTCTCCCCAACACTTCCTCCAGTCCCCACCTGCTCACTTCCTTCCTGCCTAACCTCTGACCCTGGGACATCCCTTTGGTCTCCCTTAATTCCTCAGCACCCTGCCCTCCAAATGCCCAGTCACCCCTTCCAATCACTGCAAACTCCTCAAATTCTGGAGCAGACATCGCCCAGCATCTGCCCGTCTCTCCCCAGAAACCCCCCTTTTCTATGTCCTTAAAGTCCCTCGGAATCCTTCTGAATGAGGAACCTAGGGCGTCTTTCCACTCCCACCCCCCACCTCGAAGGTGAGGACTTCCTAGCCTTCTCTCTTGCTCCCTTTCCCTCCTTCCTCAGAGAACTCCCGGCCCCACCCATTCTTCCCACCTGGGAATCTCTACAGACAGATTTCGTCAGCCTGGGATCCCCTTGAGCCTACAACCCCCCAGGCCTCTTTTCGGCCCCCACCCGGGCTCCTCCTCCTTTCCCCCTTTGCCCCCCTTTGCCCCCCTCCGCTGCACACCTCACCTGTGTGTCCCAGCTACCTCTCCCACTGTGACGAGCCTTCCCCCATCTGCTTCCCTCCAGTTGGAGGACTCCTGCTTCCCTCCGCGCTGGTCCCTGCCTTTCACCTTCCCAGGATTCTGCCCGCAGAGGTATTTGCCCCTCCTAGCCCTGGCGCCTCACCCCGGGGTCCTCTCCCTCGGCAGCCTTCCCTTCTCGGCCCTGAACAATCTCCTCCCCCTACCCCAGGGAATTGCAGCCCCTTTGCCCTGGGACCCCTGTCTCTTAAGATACCCGAACGCCCCTTTTCTCTCCCAGGGCACCTTCCTCACTCCGCCCCCCCGCTTTCTCTCTTGGTCCTGGACCCCCACCCCTAGCCGGAACGTCCTCGCGGCCCTCACCCGCAGGAACCCCGAGTACAGCGCCCCGGGCCGGAGCTGCAGGAGGTTCCCCAGCAGCGGCAGCGGCGCAGGCCCGGGAGGCAGGTGGCCTGGGGCTCGGGTCCCGGGCAGCGCCAGCGTCAGCAGCACGAGCAGCAGCAGCGCGAGCAGCAGCGCCCAGGTGCCGACCGCCTCCATCTCGGCAGGTCGGCTCGGTCCCCTCCTCCCAGGCGCTCCACGCGGCTGGGCCAGCTAGGGGCGGGAGCCGGGTGCCTCCCTCCCCCACGAAATCAGGCTGGGGGCGGGGCAGCTAGCCCATCCCCCTGCCTGCAGGCCGGCTTCGCTCCCCGGCGCCAGATTTCTCCCAGACCACCGCCGCCGCCCGATGTCCGGGACTCACGCTCGAATAGACGTCTCCCGGGTCACACAGGTTTAACCGGGTTTCGGGGAGGCGGGGGTGTTCAGGGCCCAGGTAGGGCGAAGGCAAACAGCAGGAACCTGGAAGTCAGAGACTTTGGCCGCCTCTAGGCGGCCACACCCCGCCCCTGGCGGTGACCCTGGCCTCCCTCCCCGGTTCCTACCTCTCTCCTCGTAGCAATCGGGGTGTGCGTTCGCGTGTGCGTGCTTGTGTATGGTGTGTCTTGGAGTCAGTTTCCTCCAGCGTTTAAAAATCTTCACTTATAGGCTTAGGGAAAGAATCCGAAGTCTAGAGAAGCAAATCGGTTAGCCCTAGGTCATACGGCTAACTGGCCGTCAGGATTTGGACCCAGGCCACTCTAGTTAAGTCATTCATTCATCAGCTCAGAAGCAGAATAGTGGTCATGATTATTATGATGAGGGAAGCCAGACTGCTTGAATTCATAGCCTAGTTCTTCTGTGCCTTTTGTCAATTCTTGTAAAACGGGGTTAATTTTCACGATTAAGTAAGTACACATATGCATGCATACATTTTAAAACAGGGCTAGGTGTATATGTAACAAGTACTACATAAATTTGAGCTAATATTTGTGCAACTGTTATCGTGGTCTAACTATAAACAAGACTTTGTTCTTGACCTGAGAATGTTCCCATGAGCTTCCCTGAGCTCATCTCCACATGCAGATTAAGTTGAAGTTAAGGCAATTTCTGGAAGTGAGAAGGCTTGCCAGGGGAATGGGTTTATTGAGGAAGAAGGCAGAATGTCAGGTCCATGCATGGGTGGATTATTTTAGGTGTTGTTCCTTGCTCTATCCCTGGTATCTAGTGCCTGGCACACAGTTACTTGATAAATATTGGTTGCATCAAAGACAGACAGTAGGAGATGAAGTCAGCAAAGTCTGCCAGAGCCATCTTGCAGAGTCCTGGAAGAGATCTTGCATTTTATTTCTAATGCAAAGTGAAGCAGTCTGAAGGGTCTGCAGCAGGGCAGTTATTTTCATTTAGCATTTAATTAAAAAAACTTTTGGCTCAGCGCCTGTGGCTGAACGGGCTAAGGCACCAGCCACGTACACCTGAGCTGGCGGGTTCGAATCCAGCCTGGGCCCTGACGGCTGCAACCAAAATAATGGCCAGGCGTTGTGGCGGGCGCCTGTAGTCCCAGCTACTTGGGAGGCGGAGGCAGGAGACTCGCTTGAGCCCAGGAATTGGAGGTTGCTGTGAGCTGTGATGCCACAGCACTCTATCCAGGGTGACAGCTTGAGGCTCTGT
>CAUYRH010102827.1:0-15437 GCA_963574655.1 Perodicticus potto | reverse complement strand
ATATCTTTATTGCCAAATGATTTTTGGTCCTTTGGATATTATCACAATAAAGCTAATGTATCCCCCAGCCATTTTTTTTGTAGTAAGAACACTTACCATCTGATCTTTTAGCAAATTTCAAGAATTCAGTATATATTATTAATTATAGTCACCATGCTGTACATTCAGTCTAAACACTTGCTCAACTTATAATTTTTTATTCTTCAATCAATATTGTGTGTACTTATAATTTTACATCAAAATCAGATTGTAAAATTCTAGGTATTTAGGACCTATGATTTTACAGTTTTTAGACAGTAATAATTTTGCAGTGCTAAATGAATGAAAATGACATTATACCCTATATATAATTCCTGAAAACATTTTTGTTTTAACATTTAGGCTTTCTAATTAAAACTATAATTTATTAATACATAGATACACCAGAGGTCGATCTGCTCAATCTTTTTGAAAGTTGTTTTACATGAAGCCTATGAGAATTTTCCTTTTTCTTTCATTCTATTTTGATTTATTTTGATTTTGTTTCCTGAGTAAGATCTATGATAAAACATTCAGGATCCCTGATATCTTGAATGCCTTTCTAAGTCTGAAAACTTTATTTAATCACCCCCATCTGTCACTTTGTCTTGTGGGTAGTAATAAACATTCTCTAAATAATCCATTAGTGTTGTTCCTATTCTTTCCTACATGGCCCCGGCCGAGTCCCACCGCCCATTGATTATAAAGGTCACTGCCTGCCTTCAGGACCAGCAGTGAGGCTGGCACCCGAGCATCACGCTCTGTATCTACATAAAAGACAGTGTTCCTGGCCAGCACGTCTCCACAGCTCATTGATCTCTCTCTGGAGAAAGGCTGGTCTGTCTCCTTGCAGATTCCTTTTTTGAATGATTTAAAACTTGATGCTGAGCTATATATAAAGTCCTGCTTGGATAGCTGTGCCGTGCAGAATGAGGGCCATCCGATGAGCTGCCACTTCTGCCTTTACAAAAAGAGCACTCTGACCTCTCCTGGAGCAAGCTGCCCTGCCCCCGCACTGTGTCATCCCTGGGAAAGGGAAAACCAGGTGCACAGGGACACAGAGGTGGCCTTGTACCGGTGTGCCAGCAGGAAGTAGGTCTGCCCTATCCCTCAGAGAGTCCAAGTTTCTAGCTTTGTAGATAGAAATGTTAGTGTTTTAAAAGTATGAGGGCAGAACTGCAGCTGTGTTGGCTGAGTCTGTAGCTGTTTGGCTGTGACCAGATTAGAGCTGGCATCATTAGATAAATGTCATCTCTTTGGGGGGCTTCACGATGTCCTTTGGCCCCTGGAGTAGCTTCGGGGATGAGCTAGATGAGATGGCGTGTGCCCTGGAGGAAAGGCCAGTGTTAGTCAGGGAGGGCAGCCTGCCTGCTCCCTGAGAGCTCCTGATCCCCAGGACAACAACACCCAGAGAGGAGACAGAGAGAAGTAAGATCTGTTTTTTGTTTCTTTTTTAATAGAGAGTCTCTGCCCTTGTGCTAATTATTTACTTATTGCTGTGTATATTTAAGCACCATGAATATTCCTCTGTTTTATAATTTGGGCATCTAAGGTGGGCTGCATTTACTATCACTTAAAATTAAGATATACACATATAACCATTCACACTCTTTTGAAAGAATATATTGAATGCTCATGATATTTAGGCATTCATTTAGAATTGAAAATAGCCAGAAGTAGAAGTTTGCAAGCAAGAAGCCCCACTCCTCTAAGTTGTAATTTGTCCGAAAAAAAATATATAAATAAAATAAAAACTAAGGGTGTCTCTAAAATTTGTTGACTGAGAGAGGACACAGTGTGAAAGTATTAACACCTTAATCTTTAAAATCTTCTAATTATTGTTACACATTCAGATAGTACATAGTTTGCCAAAATAAAAGTGTATTTCTAGATCTTATTTTTATGAGATGGGATTATTTTAAAAAATTAACCTCTGGAGTTCTAATTTTTATGCTCTAGGTGTGAACATTTTTGGAAAGTTTGATAAAATTCTATTTGGCCCCCAAAGTTTTCTAAGTATATGGGCAATTGAATAAGATGAAGCATAGTTAGGAAAAAAGTGTATTTGATTAGGTAAGAGAATTTCAGGTGGTCACATATAATCCCGCAGCTTTCATTTTAGACGTCAGACGAGGTGTGGATAGTAGTGCACTCTTAAATTGATGTGCTGTTTTTAAGAGAGACCCACTCATAATTCTCTGCTGACTTTCCTATATGTGTATTTCCCACAACCTCTGAGTAACTTTCTTAATGTTTTCCTTTTACAAACTCCAAATAAGACAGGCAGGAAGAGCATGTGTTTGTAGTTGAAAAGGCCTGGATTTGGCATGTCCCTGGCAATACCTGGGTGTGTCCTTGTCAGGTTAATTTCTCTCTCTGAGCCTAAGTTTCCCCATCTATAAAATGAAAGTGCTGAAAATACAGTTCCTGGAGGGAATTAAAGACACCGAGTACAAAGCATTTAGCATGCTTTCTGACATCAAGAAACTTTTCTGTTAACTTAAATTTCTGTCATCATTCACTTTTTTTTTAATTTTTTTATTTTTTATTAAATCATGACTTCGTACATTGATGCATTTATGGGGTTCAGGGTACTGCTTCGATATACAATGTGAAATGTTGACATTGAACTAAGTAACACATCCATCACAATTAGACTCATTTCTTAAATAGTTTTGAAATGTACCATTGCATCATGCACATTAGGTGAGGTCCCCCAAAATATCCTCCCTCCTCCCATATCTCCCCCCTCCTCTCTCTCCTCTTCCCTTCTACTTTCTGGACTATTAAAGTATCTCAAGAATGGGGGAAAAACATATCAATATACTCAATACTACTATGAAATCAATATATAATTGATGCCGGAATTTCAGGTTCTTGGTCTCAGGCGATTCGAAGAAGGAATCGAAGGACCACAAGAGTCGTGGTAAGTTAGGATTTATTTACAGGAAAGAAGAATAGTGGTAGGTCAGGATTTATTTACAGGAAAGAAGAATTATAAGTAGAGGAAAAACTAAATCTCCAGGCAAGAGGACCCAGGAGGGAAACAGGCAGCTCTTCCTGTTCCCTCTCCGGGTTCCAGCCGAAGTCTGCTTCTGAGGGAAACAGGCAGCTCTTCTTGTTCCCTCTCTGAGGTCTAGCTGAGGTCTGCTTCTGAAGGAAACAGGCAGCTCTTCCTGTTCCCTCTCTGGGTTCCAGCCGAAGTCTACTTCTGAGGGAAACAGGCAGCTCTTCCTGTTCCCTCTCCGATGTCTGCTTCTGAGCTCTTCTCACTCCGCCATCCTAGCGAAGTCTGGTCTGAGTTCTCTGCTCCGTGGGTTTATATGGGATTTTTTGGGGGTGGGTCATCAATTATCCAATGCAGACCCGGGCCTTGGAGACTAACAGGTTATTGACCAGTCAGATGTGCACGAGGAGCAGACAGCAAAGCGCCAGTTTTTCCGCACAGGTGGTTGGTTCTTTTTCAAGCCGGTTTCTTCATCCGTCACAGCATCAGCATTGCCAGGGCCAAGGCAGCGGTTGTAGAGCTGTCTTGTCCTGCATCAACATGATGAGACTCTGTCTCAAAAAAAAAAAGGAAGTATCATAAGCTATTAAAATAGCATCACAGAATGCTAAGAATAACTTGATGTCAGCACATTTCAAAAGTTAGAAATGATATTAAATATTTTAAATATGTAAGTAATAATAGCAGATTTAGGAATAGGGAACCTGAAGAGGCCAATAATTATCAGAAATTTGGGTCCTTAATCAAAAATATATTCACACTAACCAAAATATTAATAATAATAGCATCGACTACAAAGGCAATAATGCAAATAATAATAACCCATTAGACATACAAAGTTTTGGAAAATGTACAAACTAAGGAAACAAAAAGCTTACATCTGAGACAAATATGACTAAACTTTAATTAGGTGGAGGGTACATGCACTTCATAATCTCCTTTTAGTACATTAGAAATATTTTATAATTTAAAAACTAAAGGTGGATCCAGAAGGAATTTAATACTTGGGAATCAAGTTTAATTTTAAGCAAATTCTTTCTAAAAGCCTTTTTTGAATCAAATTTGACTGGACATGTATCTTAATTCACTGCATATTAGATGTTATTTGTTCAAAAAATATCCTAAGTCACCTCTCTGTTTTCATTTAGATTACTTAGAAACTAATACTCTCAGAATATGATGCAGAAAGAGTGACAACGGCAGGAAAAGCTTGAGGAGTGGAATTGTACTAGAGATAAATGCAGGTAACATCAACTGTGGTACAGGAAGTGTCCAAGGGGCTGTGTGCCATTCGCTACCCAGTCTTGGGACTCTGATGTAGGGACCTGTTTATTACAAATTGCCTTTAAATATGTTCTGAGTTAATAAACTTTATATTGCCAATTCATTATAGTTAGAAAATCTACCAGGACAAGAGGACATTCTTATAAAATCTTGTGTGGACAGGTTCTACTAATTAATATTCCCACCAGTAATATGTAAGAATGTCCATATTACACATCATTGCTAAAACTGTATATTATCCGTTATCCTAATGCCATGGCCTTTGCCCTTTCTGGGAATCAAAATTACTTTTGTAAGTATTAAATGCCATATTCTTTTTCTGAATCTCACTCATTTCCTAATGCAACACATCAGATCCACACAAGATTTGGCTGCATCTGATAAAGTATACCTATTATTTTCATGAGTTTTTCTATTTTTAGAAATGTCTTCTGTAAAACTGCACCCATAATTTGCAAAACTGTGTGTGTAAGTGAGCTCTCTTTGTAAATGAGATCCGTGTATATTTTTAAGAAAAATGAAGTTGCCAAAATATCACACACACAGATAGCTATATAAAAATATATGTGTGTGTATACATATGTATACATATTCCTACTGTAGACTTAATAAGCTACCACAAATTTAGTGGCTTAAGCAACACAAACTTAGTATCTCACAGTTCTGTAGGTTAGAAGTCAAACATGGGCTTCCCTGGGCTAGAATCAAAGAATAAGCATGGCTGCCTTGCTTCCTCGAGTATCTAATAAAGATTTTGTTTCCTTGCAATTTAATTTGTTAGGAGAATTCAGGACTTGCAGTTGTATAACTGAGGTCTGTGTTTTCTTCCATGCTATAAATTGAGGGCAGTTTCCAAATGCCAGAGGCCTTGGTAGTATCTGGCTCATGGCTCCCATCCTCCACTGTCAAAGTCAACCATCGCAGATCAAGTTCTTCTCATATCACATTTAGCTGACCCACTCCTCTGCTTTCCTCTTTTACATTTAAAGATATGAGATTATATTGTGTCCAACTGAGTAATCCAGGATAACACCTGTCACAAGATCTTAAACCGTAGTCATATGTGCAAAACCCCATTGTCACGTAATACAGTCCCATTTAAGGTAACATAGTCACAGGTTATGGGAAATGGTGTGTGAAAATCTTTGGGGGCCCATTATTTTGCCTCCCACAGTAGCAAGATGTACCTCTAATATATATATATATATATATGTAAATTCTATTATGTGAATATACAGACATTCATACATGTGCACACACATAGGTATTGGGGAATGGAGAGAGAGAGAAAAACAACTTCAACAACAAAAAACAAATACGTGCATGTAGAACAAATTTCTAGAAAGAAATATACCAAACACTTTAACTGTTATTTGTAGAAACTGGAATTTTAGTTTCTGTATTAATAATGTACACATGTAAGAAATGGTTTCTAATTGTACAAGAAGCGCACATTAATTTTGTACTTAAAAAGTAAAAAAAATAAATAAAACCAATAATTTCATCAGTTATGCTCAGACACTTGATCTAATTCACTTGCCACATTTCCCAGTATAAACACCTAGGGATTCAGTCAGCCTCTGAGTAAAATATATGTTCCTTGAATTATTCATCAAAATAAATTGGCAGGCTTCACCACAGGTGTTCTATGCTCTGAATTGAAGAAATTAACCTTTAAACTGGTAGTTGGCTGAATCTCTGCATGTCTAAATAGAGTGGCAATTCTCAGTACAGAATAATCATAATAGCACTACTATCGCTAACAACAAGCACCAGTGGAATCATAATATAAATATAATAATAACTTGTTTACATTTTATCTATTTTGAGACCATTTTAACAAATATTACTTTTCTTAAATTCTGAAAACCACTGTGAATATTAAGTGGGCAAAGAGATAAGATTATCACTTTTTGGAAGAAAAATTATTCAGAGAATCTAGGTAAGATTGGTTCAAGGTACAATAGCTAAAAAATATGCAGAAATAATATAAGTATTTAGATGATTTAGAAGATCAACGTAAGACTTATCCAATGTTCAACATACCATAGCTCAAAATTATGTATAATAAAGCTATGCATTTAGATGTTCTCTTTTAGAAACTATGTACAATATAAGAATGACTAAGACTTCTGCCGTCATAACGTTCATAGTCTGGAATGGGAGATAAAACGTGCATGTGGCTGGCCACACTCAAGGCAGAACTTCATAAAGCATTCCAACCAAGTGTTATGAGAGTGCATAGAAAAGTAGATTGCTTGAGTAAGAAAGTATTAGCTATGTTTACTTAACAAGCTCTAGTTGAACTAGGTCTTAAATTATAGCTATGGAGGCCAAGCGTGGTGGCTCACAACTCCAAGTACTATCGGAGGCTGAGGTGGGTGGATACCTTGAGCTCACGAGTTCGAGACCAGCCTGAGCAAAAAGTGTGACCCTGTCGCTACTAAAAATAGAAAAACTGAGGCAAGAGGATCACTTGAGCACAAGAGTTGGAGGTTGCTGGGAGCTATGACACCATGGCACTCTACCCCGGGCCATAGCTTGAGACTCTGTCTCCAAAAAAAAAAAAACAATTATAGGTATGGAATGATTTTTCCTGGATCAAAACTAGAGAAAGTTGTGAGAGAAAACAAACAAAGAAACAAACAAACAAAAAAATAACTTAGAGTTGAACAGAGTGGCTCCTTTAAAGACAAGAGCCAGGCGGAGCCAGACAGAAGCAAGAGGCATCATGCAATTCCAATTCACAGCAGAGGACAAACGAGAGAGCAGAAAACAGTGCTGGCTGCAGGTTTTCTACTCTGGACACATGGAATGATGAAGTTCCTAGGGAGGCACGGGAAACATTTCTCCACCATCCCTTTCCTCACAAATCTACTGCACGCTTGTTTACTGCTGCCCACAGTCCTTAAAAATTGCTTTCCTCCCGTTCTCCAGCGAGAGAGACCAATAAACCCCTCTCAGTCAACGCTGCACTTGACGTCTTGGGTACCTTCACTTCTACCATCAGCACTTTGCCTTGAACACTTGTTCCCTCTGGTTTCTTAACCCCACATTTTCCGATTTGGTGTGATTTGATATCAGGCCATCCATGTAAAGGGCCTTCCTTACTCCATGCTTGGTGCACACACCTGCTCAGAACACATGAGCCCTCAGTCCTAACACCACACTTCCCTCTTTCCTGATGACCACACAGTCCCCGTGTAGACCTCTATTTCTTGGTCAGATTCTTTTCCATCTGGAAGAGAACTAAATAAAACTAGAGAAAGCTGCGAGAGTATGAAAAAGAAAACTTCGATTTGAACCAGAGTACATCATATCGTACCATGTATCAACTGCTGGCAATCTCAGCGGCCTGTCTCCAGTAACCATCAGTGTCCTGAGAATTACTAACAGCAAGTTTTCCAATTCAGATTGTTCTCATGACCTCCATACCATGAACTCCTTATTGATTACTTATGATTATAAATATCACAGAAAACTCAAAGGCAACACACCCAAATGGAACTCAGGTTTTTCTCTGTAACCTGTTCCTCTGCTTCCGCTGTGTATGTCCCATTGCTCACACCATAAATCTTTATCTGCTTTTTCTCCTTAGGCTCCAATCAGTTACTAAGTCTTCAAAGTATATATTATATTAACATTTTCTTATCTCTGATGTCACCACTGCAATGAAAGATTTTTATCATCTCTCGTTTAATTCTAATTGATATCTCACCAGCCTTTGTCCCCTACAGTGCAGTCAAAATGATCTTTCTAAAATTCTAATTGATCGTGTAATCCCTATCCTTATAAGCCCTCAATACCTTCTTTGTCTCTCCAGATAAAGTACAAACACTATAACACGATTTACAGAACCCTTAAGGATTTGGCTAGTGATTGATTACCCTTTCAGTCTCAAAACTCCCAGACCCTCTTGCTCTAGCTATAGTGAACTGTTTTCTACTACTAGGCTTGCCTAGGTGCTGCAAGTTGTATGTTACTTCCACGCTACTGTTCCCTCTACCTAGAACATTCTCCCTTTTGGTAATTGCTACTCAAGCTTTAGCTCTCAACTTAGATATTACTTCTTTTGAGAACACATTCCTGATGCCCAAGCTCAGTGTTTTTAACTTTATAATTTCTTCAGAATTCTTACCAATGTGGCAAATTCACCAGAAAATGGAAAAATAATCAATATTATTACATATTTTCCAACAAGTAATGAATGTAGTATCTGATGAAATAATTTTTAGTAGAAAAATCCTTTTTCTTTGATATTCTGAGATAGCAGGTCTCACTACTATGTTTTCAGGCACTAAACAATTAAATACATAATAAAATCTGTCAGCCCTTTTAACTTAAATTCTAAGTGGATGATCAAATATGCCCCAGTTCATAGAAGACTTAAGGAGGGTTCAACACAATTCTTGTAACACGTAAGTCATTTTTGTGCAAACTGCAAATGACATCTGCTTTGGCTGGCAAGATAATGAAAAGATAAACATATATTTCTCTGGACTAATTCAGTCCTTCACCTAACCTCACTCTCCTTCCTCCCTCCAATTTTATGCTAATGTTTTCCATTGATTGAACTCAAATGGATGCCAGAAATCAAAGGAACTCATTTCATTCAGTCCACAGGGGACCTCTTCTACAGGTAGAGTGGGGCAGGGAAACTGGAAAGCACATCTCAGGAGGCAGACCACACAGTGACCAGCCACACAGTTAACAGGTGTTTTTTATTAAGTCGATCAACTCCAAAAGCAGAATAAATCTAAAAAGATGTGCAGAATTCCTATTTATAAATCTTATATTCTACCAGAGAACATGAGAATGACTTAGATAAATGGAGGTTGATATCTTGTTTTTAGGTGTGAAAAATTAATGTTTACAGACATCAATTTATCCAGATGTGTCAATGTAGTCATTACTTTTACAATCAAAGTCCCAAGGGCTCCGTTTCATAACTTGATGAAACAGTTCAAAATTATAGGTTAGAAAATTAACTGGTAAAAAAAAAATACAAGAAAACCACTGAAGGAAGAAGGAGTAGAGTCACAGAACTGCAGTAATTAAAATAGTGTATGGTTTGGGGGGAAAATCAGCCAGTTAGAACAATGAATTTGCATAGACAAGAGATCGATTCCTATGTTTCTATGAGTGCAAGAAAACTGTGGCATTTTTAATCACTGGGGAAAATATAGATTACAAGATAAATGATGTCAGGTCAATTGAATAACCAGTTTAGGGAAAAAAATGTAGTTATGATCTGACCTCAAAGGAAAACATTGTAATTAGGTCAAATATTTAAATGTGAAACCAAAGACCTCATAAAAATATAATTAAAATTGGATTAGTGTTTGCATAATTTGGTTGTGGAGCTATGTACAGAGTTCTTAACAAATCAATGAAAAGATATGCTAGAATTTTAATTAAATGAAATACTTTAATTAATTTAATTAATTGTGCAATCATTTGATTTTTTTAAGTGAGTGAAAAAACTCATACACCATAGCTGGAAATCAAATTCAAAGGGCTAATATACATTTACAAAGCTAAACGAGGGCCAGCTTCACACATGTGTGACCTGTAAAGTCACACGAGGACTCTAGTTAATGAAGGCCTCAGACTTGGTTTAATGTTCTCCTGTCACGGTCTTGAAATTTTTGATCATTTCTGAACCAAAGATTCTTGGCTTTTCACGTTGCACTAGATCTTGCAAATTATGTAGCCAGTCTTGCCTAATCACATATACTCAGTGAAATATAAACAAAAACCTGATTTTTCAAATTGTTATTAGGTTGAAAAGTTAAAAAAAATCCTGATGCTGTCATAAAATATCGAGACTATTAATAAAGGATAAAGGGACACTCTCATACAGTTTTAGGTCAACCATTTGCAAACACTCTAGAATCTTACATCAAAGTTTAAAACAAATGTCATTGCTTTAGCAATTTTTGCTGCAGAGTTGGATCTATAGGAATTAATTGAATTACTAATTATATGTAAAATTAAGGGTATATATCATAGCATTGTTTAAAACAGAAGAAAATCTAACTCAATCTAAATGAATGTCCCTGAAAATCAATTGTAAATTGAAGGACATTTATATAGTTGCATATTATATTTCAACTTCAAATGTTATGTGAATTGTATATAAACAGATACACATGTGATATACGGATGTACAGCATAGTGATATGGAAACCCATGATTCTTTGTTAACTGTAAAGTAGGCTATACATTAAGAAAGAGTAAAATACTATAGGTACTCATAGAAAACTTTTTAAATACATGTATAAATCGTATGAGAAGAAAAATACAAAGAGTTTTCTGCAGGCAGAATAGGGACTGAAGACCCCATTCTTGGTAAGGAAAAACATCCCCAGAAAAGGGAAAAACAGAGAAATAAGTTGAGCAAAGTGGAATAAAACAGTTTAGCTAGTTTACTTTAAAACCAGCAGCTAAATTCCTTATCTGAGCAGTTCCTGCTTTTGCAAGAAGCCTGGCCTAGAGGGGATACAGCATGCAAAAACCCCTGCTGGGTCTGTGAACACAATGGCCATACAGGAGGCTATAGCAAGGCCTGACCTGGAACATGAACCAGGCTGTGCCCTGCCCAGTCAATAGTCAAAGCAAATACCCATTGTGAGGATTTGTATTATGGCCAGGGCAGAGATCAAGGGAATAGCTGGAGCCCTGATATATGGGCAGGAGGGCTTGTACCCTTATCACAGAGGAAGATGCCCCTGGGTGGAGATAAGAGGAAAATTTCTCCTTCCCACCAATTCTTCAGAGTAGTCGTCAGGGTGTCTACTCCACAGTGAAGTAGTGGGGATTAAGCTCCCCCAAGGAATCTGTGTATGTGACCACAGACAGGAGGCTACCCCCACACAAGGCCCAGGTTTCAGATTTCTTAAGGCTGCTCAGACCCTTAAAGGTAATGATGATAGATAGAATAAGAACTAACATGCTTACTCCCAGAAACTGCTGATGTTTTTGTTTCCTTTTTCGGTTTCCCTCTGGGCTAAATGAGATAATAGCCTTCAATAAAAGCTGAGTGGAACAAACACTCAGGGCCATTTGCTGTGAGTTCCACAAGCTAGCAATGGTCCCCTGTGTTTCCCACCTGTGTCTTGTTTCTTCATCTCGCACAGCTTCTAGCTTTACTTTTCTTCAGTTGATAGCTGCCAGTTCCACAGGCCTTAAAGGACCCTGCCAGTTTTCCCTGGCATCATAGAAAATTTTTATTTTGTTGTTACATATTTAGATACTCTTTCTTTTGACAATGAGCTTTATTTCTATTAAAATCAGAAAAATAATTCATTTTGAATTAGCAAGAATTGGGCCATTTGTTACAATGAAGAAGTTAATATTGAAGCTAATACAATATAAAAACACACACACAAAAAGAATAAGGCCATTTAATAATAACTATGATCATTCAAATTTAAATAATAGCGAAGCTAATTGTAATTGTGTATAAAACAAGGAAATGTGTATACAAATTTGTTAATCATTAAATGATATTAAACAGTTATATTGTTTCAGGCCGGTGCCTGTGGCTGGCCCCATATACCAAAGGTGGCAGGTTCAAACCCAGCCTTGGCTGAACTGCAAAACAGAAAAATAGCCGGGCGTTGTTGCGGACGCCTGTAGTCCCAGCTACTTGGGAGGCTGAGACAAGAGAATCGCCTAAGCCCAGGAGTTGGAGGTTGCTGTAAACTGTGTGATGCCCGGCACTCTACCCAGGGTGATAAAGTGAGACTCTGTCTCTACAAAAAAAAAAAAAAAAAAAAAAGTTATATTGTTTCAAATATGCAAATTATACAGCTAAAAAATTGGAAAGTGGAGGTAAAAGCATACTGGTTTCCTTATCTTAAGAAGAAACAAATAAATATAGACTTGTCTCAGTTTTGCCATAGATAATTAGAGAAATATAGTTTTCATTTCATTTTTATAAAACATAAATGTCGTAGAATTTATAATAGTTTTGAGAAGTATGAGAATTATATCAGACTGTACATGATTCTGAGATATAAACATAAGGTATTATGCCTTAGAGTAAACTATGACACTTAATGTCAAAAATAATAATTTATTTGGATTCAAATTTAATTAAAGAGAAAGAAAACCATACAACACCTAATGAGTCACAGAAAATTTCAGTCTTTCATCAAAAAAGGGAATATACATAGTGTAGCTGAATTCAGATGATGTACTATAGTCAGTGAGTTAAATCTTTATGTTGATTAAAATAAATACATAATTTCCAATAAATTACTTCCTGATATTTTTTAAGTTGTTTTACTTGAACGATATTTCAAATGGAGAAAAACAGCAGACAACTAAAATAAAAGCAGCGCCACCTGCACTTTAACTCTCAGAAGTTTGATGAGGAGAGATATTTTAGTCATGTCTGATGCAAAATATAACATTTCTATCATCATTTTTGATTGGAAAGGAGTTTCTTGGAGGTAATCCAGGGCAACATGGTAGTCAAATTGAAGAGCATCATAATCCTAATTTTATCTGTATATCTGTACCATTAAAACTTACTTTAAAAAACTAAATTATTGTATGCTTACTCTTCTTGCTGGATTCATTTAAAGTTTTATTAAATGATATTTTTTGCGCTGTTTGGAAACATTTTTAACTGTACTATCAAAGTGGTAAAATAAGAAAAATTAAATGAAAATTAAAAAGCTGAATCCATACTTTGTTTTCATTACATCGATAGGATAAAATGAAAGAATTAAAGAATGTTTGCATTTTTAAACTTTAACTGAAAGTTTCAGTATGCAAGATAAGTTCTGAACATCTATGCAACATAGTACCACTAGCTGTCAATACTATTGTAACCTTACAATTTTCTGAGACAGTAGGTCTGTGTTAAGTCTTCTTAACACACACACAATTATAAAAAATAAAATAAAGAGGGTGGGAGGAGACTTTTGGAAGTGGTGGCTGTGTCTATAGCCTTGATTATGGTAGTGGTATCACAAATGTATACACAGCCCCCAAATCATAGAGTTTAAAATAGGTATACCTTTTTGCTCGTCAATCATATCTCAATAAAGTGGTTTGGAACAAAACCAAATCCCACATTAACTGAAAAATTGTTATAAGTTGTCAGAAGTAATACTAGATTAAGAAGTAATGATTTGTGGAAAGCATTGTTTCTTTTAATTAAGGCTAGCCCTATACATAGGTTGCTTCTTTAGTAACAAAATTTGACAACATTAGGCAACAGGATGCTTTGTGCCAACTTCAGGGATAGGTAGCCAGATGAAAGACTAAAACTGCTGCTCATCATTTTAAATGTGTTTTCTGTAGATCATCAGCATAAGGAGAAGCTGCTTTGATTTTCAAAAATTCAGATAATCAGGATTTGGTTCAGAATTACCAAGTCTAATTATCTTGAGTAAGACCCAGAAATCTGTATTTTCACTAAAACTTTATTAAATCCTTAAAGTAGTCTTTTACATTAATTTCTGAGAACTGCGCCTTACAGGATTGTAGACAAGAATCTGTGGGCAGGGAAAAGAAAATTATGGAGGACTAACCAAGGGTCATCCTCTGGTCTTACGAGGGCAGGCGACTTCAGACATCTCCTGTGCCCTTACACATGACCCTAGGGTCATCCTCTGGTCTTAAGAGGGTGGGCGACTTCAGACATCTCCTGTGCCCTTACCCATGACCCTTGGATCTTTGCAGAAGGCACAGTGGGGGACAAGAGGAGAATTGAGTGCACAGAAGGGGGTGAGGGTTGAGAGTGCAGAAACCTGCTTTATCAGCAGTTTTGAAGACAAAATTTAGGATGAAAAGTTAAGAAACTTACCTGTATTCTTACCTACCACATGAATTTTGGAAAACAATATTTTTGATCTACTTCATCATTAGCTATAAAGAAATAAAAATAATGGTTGCACTCTTCCATCCTCAAATAAATATTTATATGAACAATTAAGAAATGGTTCAAAGAGTTCTGACGTATGCCCAGAACTGAGATTTTCTTAAACTGACCTACTCCTTGTCACTAAATTGTTTCCATTCGCTGAGCTATATCCCTCTTTTGTTTCTGTATATGAAGAAAATACTGAAAGATTTTTCTCGTAGACCAACATCATTTTCGCAAAATATCTTTCACTGTCACTACTAAGCATATAATTTATTAAGACAAATTCAACACTGTTGGTAAATCGCTGACATTTCATGTCCATTTCACATTCACCCGAAGTGTTTCTTTACTGATCGAGTATGTCTGAGTTCTTTGCTTATGTGAGACCCTGTAAGGCCCTAGTCAAGAAGGGATGACCACATGAAGTTTACAGACTCAGAGCAGACGAACATTGGACAAGTATCCAAACAAATACCTTTTTCAAAAGTTAGGAATGCTGCCAATAAAAAGTACAAGAGAATAAAACAGTAATCACCAGGGAGTTCAGTAAGGCTCTTTTGGAGGTGTACCATAGGAGAAGACACCAAGCCAGAAAGCATGCCTTCACTGGCATTTACCTGTAAGAATGACATCGAAAGGGTTCCAAACAGAACAGAGTATAAACAGGACCTTCAAAATCCTGCAAGTGAGAAGTCCAGTGCGTGGAGCATAATAAGAGAGCGAGAGATGTTGGAAAAGAAGCTGGATTTGAAAGCACGAGTCAGAGAGCAGCAGCCTCAAGGATTGTCAGCAGGAGCCTGACGATCCCCTTGGCTGAGCCAAAGTGGAGAAGGGGCAGCAGCAGAAGCAGAATAAACATGGGAAGGGTGCTGGAAGCTTTTTGTTCTGGGTAAAAGATAATGGTGACTTTAAGTAGGATCTTCTGATGAAATGAGGGGAAAATTTGAAATAAATTTTGGATGTGAAATTACTTATGTCAGTGATAGATTTGCTATTGGGGCAGCAGAATGGAATAAGAGAAAAGAAAGGGCCTGATGTAACCCAAAGATGAGACTATCTTGCTTCTCTGGCATTTTCTTTCTTTCTTCTTCTTCTTCTTCTTTTTTTTTTTTTTAAATAGGATCAGATATGTTGATTCTTCCCAGCCATTAGCGTGATATGTTCTTCCATTTGTTAAAGTCCTCTGCTACTTCCTTTCTTAGGGTTTCATAATTTTCTTTATAGAGGTCCTTCACCTCTTTTGTT
>CAUYRH010102826.1:0-12597 GCA_963574655.1 Perodicticus potto | reverse complement strand
GAAAAATCAATCAATTAAAACTTAGCTAGAAAGTCTAACAGATGTTAAAATTAGGAGACAAGGAGATCAAAAGTTATTATAACTGATCTAAACAAAAGAAAAATACAAACATAAGAAATAAGAACTGCTTCTGGTTCAGAGTCTAGATACCACAATGGTTCAAGAGGCAAAAGAAAGCAGTGAAGTTCTATTCAACAGAATGGACAGAAATTCACCCTACTTATCAATCTGTTCAATAAATAATAAGCTACCTAATAAGCTTACGTAGAAATGAAAAAGGGAGGTATTACAACTAGTACCATATTCACTACTTTCCATAACAGCAGCAATGAAAATAAAATACCCAGGAATATATTTAACTGAGGAAGTGAAAGGCCTCTACAGGAAGAACTATGAGATACTAATGAAGGATATCATGAAGGAGGTAAACAAATAGAAAAACATATCATTCTCATAGACTGGCAGAATCAACATTGTTAAAATGTCTATACTACCCAAAGTGCTCTTTAGATGCAATGCAATCGCCACTAAAATACCAGCATCATTTTTTGTATATCTAAAAAAAAATTCTATGCTTTGTATGGAAGCAGAAAAGAGCCTGAATAGCTAAGGTGACCTTGAGCAAAAAGGACAAATTGGGAAGCATGTCTTTATCAGACTTCAAGCTATACTACAAGACTATGGTAATCAAAACAGCATGATACTGGCACAAGGAGAGAAACGTAGAGCAATGAATCAGAACAGAAAACCCAGATGTAAAACCATCTTTATATTGCCATCTGATCTGAATAAAGCAGAAAATAACATACACTGGGGAAAAGAATCCCTAGTCAATAAGTGGTGCTGGAAAAATTGGACAGCCACATGTAGAAGACAGAAATAGGATCTACACACCTCTCACCACTCACAAAAATTAATTCACAAGGGATAACAGACTTAAACCTAAGGCATAAGACTATAAGAATTCTAGAAGAAAATGTTGGAAAAACTCCTCTAGACATCAGCCTAGGGAAAGAATTTATGATGAAGATCCCAAATGCAATCACAGTAATAACCAAAATTAACAAATGGGATCTGATTAAATTAAAAAATTCTGCACAGCCCAAGGAACTAATCGCAAAGTGAATAGACAACCTACAGATGGGAGAAAACATTTGCATGCTGTATAGCCAATAAAGGGACAATAACAAGACTCTGTCATGAACTACAGCAAACCATCAAGAAAACAATCAAACCCCATAAAAATTGGGCAAAGACAGGAGCAGAAGCTTTTCAAAAGAAGATAGACTAACGGTCAATAAACACATAAAAAATGTTTAACATCTCTGATCATCAGGGAAGTGCAAATCAAAACCACAATGAGGTATCACCTAACTCCAGTGAGAATGACTTTTGTCAAAATATCCCCAAACAACAGATGTTGGCTTGGATGTCCATGCCATCACTTATGTGTAGTTGGTGGGACTGCATACTAGGACTTCTATGGCAAGTCATATGGAGATACTTCAAAAAACTAAAAGTAGACCTACCATTTGATTCAGCAATCTCATTATTGGATATTTACCGAAAGGAAAAAAAGTAATTCCACCAAAAAGACACATGCACTCCAATGTTTATTGCAGTACAATTCACAATTGCAAAGATGTGGAACCAACCCATGTGTCCATTAATACATGAGTAGATTAACAAAATGTGATATGTGTATAACATAGAGTACTACTGAACCATAAAAAAATGTTGAACTAATACCTTTTGAAACAACCTGGATAGCAATGGAGACAATTTTTCTAAGTGAAGTTTCACAAGAATGGAAAAACAAACACCTGATGTACTTATTATTAAAGTGGAACTGACCAATCAACACCCATGTGGATGTTTGGAAAGAAACTGAATGGAAAGTAAGCAGGTAGGAGGGGGTAGAATAGAAGGGGTAAACCAACACCTAATGGGAACGTGCACACTATACAGGTGATGGGCATGCTTACAACGTTGACTCAAACTATACAAAAGCAATTCATGTTACCAAAGCATTTGTACCCCCATAATATTCTGAAATATTTTTAAAAAGTTAAAACATGGGGTGGCGCCTGTGGCTCATTGAGTAGGGCGCCGGCCTCATATACTGAAGGTGGCGGGTTCACACCCGGCCTTGGCAAACTGCAAAACAGAAAAATAGCTGGGCATTGTGGTGGGCGCCTGTAGTCCCAGCTACTCGGGAGGCTGAGGCAAGAGAATCGCCTAAGCCCAGGAGTTGGAGGTTGCTGTGAGCTGTGTGACGCCACGGCACTCTACTGAGGGTGAAAAAGTGAGACTCTGTCTCTACAAAAAAAATAAAAACGTTAAAACATGATATGCAAAAAAGTTACCTTAACTGTATTTCGTATGTTCAATAAGTTAAATAGAGATGTGGAAGATATGAAAAAGATTCAAATTGAACTTCTAGGGATAAAAACTACCATATTTGAGATTTTAAAAAAATTGATAGAACTAGTGACAGATCAGGCAGGCATTGCAAAAGAAAAAAATTGGAAAATGTAAAGACAAATTAATAGAAAGAAACTATCTAGAATGAAACACAGAAATAACAAAGAATTAAAAAGAAGGAGAGAGAACAGAGTATAAGTGAGCTGTGGGACAATTTTAAGCAGCCTTGTATACAAAATTAGAGTCTCTAAAAAAGAGAGGAGAAAACAAAAACCATTTGAATAACTAATGGCTGAAAATTTCCCCAATGTAATGAAAACTATAAAAACACAGATCCTACAAAATGAATGAACCCAAGCACAAGAAACATGAAGGAAACGCCCCTAAGCTACATCCTACTGCAATTGCTGAGAAACTGGTGAGGAAGAGCTGGGTGCAGTGGCTCTTGCCTGTAACCCTAACACTCTGGGAGGCCAAGGTGAAAGGAGCCCTTGAGTTCAGCAGTTTGAGACCAGTCTGAGCAAGAGAGAGAGACCTTGTTTCTACTAAAAGTAGAAAAAACTAGCTGGGCATTGTGGTGGGTGCCTTTATGCTCAGCTATTTGGGAAGCTGAGGCAGGTGGATGGCTTGAAGCCAGGAAGTTTGAAGTTTCTGTGAGCTAGACTTAGGCCATGGCACTCTACCCTGGACAACAGAGTGAGACTCTGTCACACACACACACACACACACACAAAGAAGAAGAAGAAGGAGGAGAAGGAGGAAGGGGGGGAGGGGGAGGGGAAGAAGAGGAAGGGGAAGGGGAAAGGAAAGGAGAAGGAGAAGAAGAAGAAGAGGAGGAGGAGGAGGAGAAGAAGGGGGAGAAGGAGAAGAGACTAATGATGAAGAGAAAAAAAAACACAAAGTGTACAGAGGAACAAAGATAAAGATGACATATTTCTTATCCATAATGCAACAATGCCCCAACATTTAAAAAGTACTGAAAAAAAATTTTTTTGAGACAAGAGTCTCACTTTGTTGCCTCCAGTAGACTGACATGGAGTCAAAGCTCAGAGCAACTTCAGACTCCTGGGCTCAAGTGATTCTCTTGCCTCAGCCTCCCGAATAGCTGGGGCTACAGGCACGTGGGTCACAATGCCCTGGCTATTTTTAGAGGCGGGGGGAGTCTCGCTGTAGCTCAGGGTGGTCTTGAACTTGTGAGCTCAGGCGATCCACCTGCCTCAGCCTCAGAGTGCTAGGATTACAGGTGTGAGCCATTGTACCCAGCAAGTACTGAAATTTTTTAGAAAACTCTGTTGGTCTATAATTCCATATCCAGTAAAAATATCATTAAAAAATTAAGGCAAAATAACAATTTCAGACATACAAACGCTTAAAGGAATTAATCAGCAGCATACCTACACTACAAAAAGTTTAAGTCCTTTAAGCAAAAGGAAAATTATCCCAGATGAAAATTCGGATCTACACAAACAAATGAAGAATATTAGAAATTTTTGGTATGGGGGCATAGTAACTTTTATCTTTGCTTTGCACCTTTTCTTGTGGTATCTTCATTTGAGTTTGGTATGACAGCAATAATGACCTTAGAGAATGCATTAGAAATGTTCCCCTCTCTTCTATTTTTTTGAAAGAGTTTTAGAAGGGGTAGTATTGATTCTTCATGTGTTTGATAGAATTTACCAGTGAAGCCATTGGGCTCTAGAGATTTCTCTCTTGGGAGGTGTTTCATTACTGATTCTATATCTTTACTTGTTATATAGGTCTGTTAAGATTTTCTATTTCTTCTTGAATCAGTTTTGGTGATTTATGTTTTTCTAGGAATTTGTCCCATTTCATCTAAAGTTATCTAATTTGCTGGTGTATAATTGTTTATAGTACACATAGTTGCTTATCACTCTTTTTATTTCTATAAGGTGAGTAGCAATGCCTCCAATTTCATTTCTGGTTTTAGTTATTTGCATGTTTTCTCTTTTTTGTCAGTTTAACTAAGGTTTGACAATTTTGTTAATGTAGGACATCTTTATACAATGTATAACTATTGACATGATTTATAATAATCTTCATATAGTTGTCTTTTAAATCATGTAATAAATAAAAAGAAGAGTTACAAATATAATATAACATTGGTTTTACTGGAGTTCATTGATTCTTTATATGGCCTTGAGTTACTGTTTAGCATTTTTTCATTTCAGCATGAAGGATTCCCTGGCTCGTAGTGCATTTCCTGTAGGGCAGGTCTACTAGCACTTTTCTCTTGCTATTTTTAAGACCCTCTTTTTGTCTTGGTTTTAACAAATTGATTATAATATGTCTTATGTGTACCTTTTTGCATTAGGATTGACTGAGCCCTTGAATATCATGTATTTTATCAAACTTGGGAAGATTTTGGCTATTATTTCTTCAAGTATTTTCTGTCCTTTTCTCTATCCCCTCTGAGATTCCCATTGTGTATATGTTACTATGCTAGATAGTGTCCCAAAGGTCTTCTATGCTTTTATTTATTTGTTTGTTTATTTAGTTCACTCTTCTTTCTTTTTGCTCCTCAAACTGGATAACTGACTGATCTTCTTATGTATTGACTCTTTCTTAGGCCTGTTTATATCATCTATTGAAAGTCCTTAGTGAATTTTTAATTTCCGTTATTATTTCTAACCCCAAATTTTTTGTCTGATTATTTCTTATAATTTCTATTTCTTTACTGGTATTCTATATTTATTGATACACTGTTCTTTCTTTCTTTCTTTTTTTTTTTTTTTGAGACAGAGCCTCAAGCTGTCACCCTGGATAGAGTGCTGTTGCATCACAGCTCACAGCAACCTCCAACTCCTGGGCTCAAGCGAGTCTCCTGCCTCTGCCTCCCAAGTAGCTGGGACTACAGGCACCCGCCACAACGCCCGGCCATTTTTTGGTTGCAGCCGTCATTGTTGTTTGGCAGCCCGGGCTGGATTCAAACCCGCCAGCTCTGGTGTACATGGCTGGCGCCTTAGCCCGTTGAGCCACAGGCGCCGAGCCGATACACTGTTCTTTCAATTTCCATTAGTTCTGAGCATATTTAAGACAGTTGAAGACAGTGATATCAGCAATATGGCAGAACAAGGATTTCCTAGCTCTTGTTCCCCCCCAACAAAAACATCCATTTAACAACCATCTGCATATAAAAATACCTTGATGAAAGTTCCAGGATCCAGGTGAGAGGTTACAGTACCCAAAGGGAACACAGATATGGGGAACATACATTTAAAGGGTAAGAAAACAATTTCTCTTTGTATGTTTCACTCTTTCCCCAATACAGAATAGCACCATGTTGAGAGAGATTACTTTGGCGATAAATTCTCCTACGGGGGAATGAGAGAGCAAGCCTGTCCGTGAACCCTAGAATCAGGTCTGCCCACTCATCCAGAAATCTTGGCACCAGGCCTGTAATTCAGAATTATAGGTCCAGCTAAAATCCTACTTTGGTCCATAATCTCTTCCTGCCCTTTCAGCACAAAGTAATTTGTACTCATTTTAAAGTCCTATGCCACAAGAAATTTGTATCATTTTTGACAATTAAATGTATATTGTCTTATAACATTCCCCTCCTTTGCATTTTCAAGTGTTGTTTTAAATCTTGTTTATTATTTCTCCATTGGCATATTCACATCTCCTTTGTACAACTAAACATTATACTAAGAGGCTATTGAAGGAAGACATCAATCAGTCTTATTACTTTCCTAGCACTATATCTTACAGGCAAAAAAGCTGGGTAAATGTTTATTAAATTACTGTAATTACAGTAAATCATAGTCTTGTATTAGTAAAATTCTTGTTCCATGTCTATACCTAGTTCAATGTCTATGCACATATATCATATAAAAACTATATTCTTAAAATTCTTTTATCAAGATATTAACATATTTTTTACTGACTATATACTAACAATAGTGGTAACTGAACTATGTAATATTTAAGTCAACATTATATCTTTAACTTTATTTCCTATATTTCTATAATCCTTAAAAATGTGCTTAAAATAATTTGCATGAAGATTCAATTACTTACCTGGCAAAAGCTTAAGTACAAACACAGAAGTAACAGAAAAAGATGAATAAGCTTCATGTTGGAGGTGTTCAGGTTCTCTGTCTTTGCTGAGAATTTTCTTCCCACCCAAGATAGTCTTTTGAAATTTAATTTTTAACCTCTGAAAAAATATTTCAAAAGAGTAAACCTCCTAAAGAGCTTTGTACTTTTGAACTCTTAAAGAATTTGACTACAGTCCAAAGAGTTTTACCGTAACTGAAACCAAAATACGGCCTTCCCAGTAAATAGCTAAGGGAGGTAACCAACAGGAACTGTATTTCTTCCAAAAGAGATTGATTTCTTTACCTTATTAATGAATGATGCCTCAATTCTGTTTTCCAGGGAATACATAAATTTCTTTTTTTCTTTGTAAAATAAACTATATGTTTTTCCTCAGGGTTGAAGACTAGATGGCATTTAGAATAAAAGTGTATCAATGTGGAGACTTTGCTAAATACATTAAAAACTATAAAAAAAAGAAAACAGCTCCTTTACCATGAATTGGCTGTGCAGGTATGTTTTCTGAGCACAGAAAACTTAGTGAAACAAGTATTCTTGTCCTAGCACCAAGTTCATTTGTATTTATGAATTAACTTTGTGACAGCAGACATGCTTATACAGTTTGGGTTCTTCTTAAGCAGACTTGAGATAGAGTTTGGGGTGCAAGGTTCAACACCCGTGAAAGGAAGGCAGAGGAAGCAGGAGTGAGCAGAGGGAGAAGTGAAACAGCAATGCGGCTTCAACAAAGCCTTAGCGTGCCCATGGGCAGTTCTGGAGTAAGTGTGATCTGTCATGCGGACCAGGCAGGCATTATATCCTGCCTTGCTCAGGTACTCAATATAGGTTGCCCTGAAGCACATGCTCTTAGGTGAGGCAGTTCTCTATAGCTGAGGCAGACCCTGAAAGCTCTGACAATTACTTGCTATCAGGCGGCAGTGTCTTCTGACCGCACTCTTTACTCCCAGGCAGCAAGACCTTCCTTGATGGAAGATCTAGGAAACTCATTTCTGTGTCTTTCTGAGTTCATTAATTGTACTTTTTAGATGTACTTTCTAAAGTACATTTGCTTTTAGATGTATACTCCTTGTATATGTACATTTCCTTTGTATACTTCAAAGCTGGCTTCAAAATTTGAGTGGGCCTTTTTTCTTTTGTCTCACTTTGTCACCCTCGGTAGAGTGCTGTGGCGTCACAGCTCACAGCAACCTCTAGCTCTTGGGCTTAGCCAATTCTCTTGCCTCAGCCTCCCAAGTAGCTGGGACTACAGGCACCCACCACAATGCCTGGCTATTTTTTGTTGCAATTTGGCCGAGGCAGTGTTTGAACCCACCACCCTCGGTATATAGGGCCGGTGCCCTACTCACTGAGCCACAGGTGCTGCTGGGGCTCTCTTCTTGATAGAAAACTTAGAAGAAGGAGTTAGTGGCAAAGACTACAGCCCATGCCATTTTAGTTGTAGTTAATATGCACTGCCCCCTGCCCTGTGCATTCTAGATTACCTTCACCTGAATTTCCACCTCTTCTGGCTTAGGTGGCTTACCAGTTGGCACAACCCACAATCTCTTCCAGCAGTGGTCTGAGCCTCTGGCTACCATTCATTTCTTAGGCCAAGTTGCTACCTCTATCCTACTACTGTTACAAGAGGCACCTCAGGAGGAGGTGTGGGTTCCACACACTTTGCTCTCTGCCTGCATCATAATAATAGCAGCCGTGCTTCCTCTGAATGATCAGGGTTAATTACCCTCTTCAAGATTGAACTCTTTTCCTACTGATCCAGACACAGGAGCCTAATGTTCACCAGGCAGCAGCCTAAGCTTATGATTCAATGGGATTCTTGCTGTGCTCCTGGTGAGAGTGTGGTCCTTTCAGGACCAAAACCGCTAAGCCTGCAGAGTCTACAGTTGTGGGGACAGAAAGCGCAAAGCCTTCAGTTGGTCAATGGAAGTGACGGTAGGTCTGGTCATTCTTGCCTCCATCCCTTGATTCCCAGATCCATGTATTCTCCCCACTGGAAATAAAATGCTATAGGAAGGACTTTGATTCCTGGAGGAGAGCACCCCATTCTCACAGTCTTGACTTTAACTAGCCCCTCAGCTCTGCCTTTAGCACCCTGTCCCAGTGCTCTATCACACCACCAGCTTCTGGATATGTTATATGACTAGTGGATTTCATGGGCAGAGGCCCACTCCTACATCTGCTTTGCTATAACGTGCGTGGCCTTGTCTGGTCAGATATTATACACGTGGGATTCCCTGCTGGAGGAATAAGCACTCTGTGATCCTCTGGATTACGGTGCTAACTGAGGCCCTGCAGTCAGGAAAGGCATTCCATACCTTGAATATATGTCTATTCCTTTGAGAATGGACCACTGGTCCTTCAAGGATTGAAGGCACCTGGGAGGCCAAGGTGGGTGGACTGCCTGAGCTCAGGAGTTCCAGATTAGCTTGAGCAAGAGTGACACCCCATCTCTAAAAATAGCCGGGTGCTGTGGTAGGCACCTGAAGTTCCAGATACTCGGGAGGCTGAGGCAAGAGAATCACTTGAGCCCAGGAGTTTGAGGTTGCTGTGAGCTGCAATGCCACAGTACTCTACCAAGGACAAGTGAGACCGTCTCTACTAAAAATAGAAAAAAATAAGCCAGGAGTTGTGGCAGACATCTCTAGTACCAGCTACTGGGGAGGCTGAGGCAAGAGGATCATTTGAGCCCAAGAGTTTTGAAGTTGCTCTGAGCTATGGCACTCAACCTCAGGGTGACTGAGTGAGACTTTGTCTCAAGAAAAAAAAAAGGGATTGAAGGGACCAAATGTTGTCTGGCACTAAGCTGTTCTCCTTGATGAACTGTGCCATCTTGTGGGCACAGCATTGGTCTTTGTTGCTGTGAGGTTGAGTACTTATTAATGGCAGTAGCAAGATGGGGTTCCCTGCTATTTGCTCACGGGTATTCGCCATCTCTGCAGCCACAGTCACTTCATTGTGGTGTCCATCTCACCTGCACTGGGTGGCTGATGAGTGAGACTCAGTCATTGTAGTTCAGTCATTTTATTGGGCCAAACTGGCTGAGTCATTTTGTTGCCTTCTCTGATGGATGCTCTCTGGGGGGGGTCTTAACATGTAATACAAAGACTTTTATACTTATGCCCGCTCCCATGTGCACATGCACATGTGTGTACCCCAGAACTTCTTTGCTCTTGATCTTCAAATATTTGTCATGTCAGGAAAAAAAGATGGTCGTCAGTCACTATTGCTTGTGATTCCTTAGATAGTCTAACCTTTGGCCACTTCTTTCCACACAGTGAATAACAAGGTGTACCACCCGAAGCTCTGCCCCTGGGAAGACGTTCCCTCATCACTGTGTTTCAAAACCGCTCTAGAATGTGGCTATAATTCCACTTCTGTCCATTTTCAACTTATACCTACGTAACAAGCCAATTCATCGGAAAATCAAAAGCAAACTTTTCCTTCTTCTTTTCGCTTCTCATATCAGATTCCCCATTAAGCCATAGGTATGAACTGACAAAGGGGCGTGCGTACAACTATTTAGGTGCTGGTGGTGGCAAAGAGGGTGTCTGGGCTACTTGCTCACTCACCTTGCTTTTGACCTTTGCTCCTGTTTGGTTTTGGTTCTAGATGTAACCCTCTACCTTACAATACATTTTTGCTAAGCCTACTTGACCTTATGCTTCATGGTCTGTTAGGACCTAGCTCGTAATGGGCGGTTCTGGTCACAAGGTGATGCGGCATCCCATTCTCTTTATTCCACACTTACCGGAATCGATAGTGCACAAGACATTCCTCAAAATGTGTATAATTCTCTGCTGCAGGTGGCATGGCCTTGCTCCAGGGTCCTTTATTGTGATGCTCCCACTGGGTCTTCCTTAGACATTGTAAGTTGTCGTGTCAGTAATCACTGACACTTCTAACACCACACGGTTGGCTGGATACTATGGAAGGCTTTTCTGCTTTGGCAGCTAGAGCAAAATTCCTCAGTGCAGAATATTCCCTTAGAATTCAAAAAGCCTCATTGGGTTCTGTGCTTCCTTCTTTGTTAAAAATGCAGTAATTTGTCTTTTACTTTAGAAAGGATGTTGTGGCAGATTTCAATGCAGTTTCCTAATAATCTAACTGATGTGCCAGGCTTAGTTTCTCACCATCTGGAGAACATGTGTCTCATCAAAGCATTCAGCATGCCAGGCGCTTTTTTTTTTTTCTAGCCACTTTTTGTTTATCTGCTCTGATGAAGGTAATGCCATCAATGCAAAACAATGTTATGTTTTTATAGGAAGTTCAGATAATCCAGAGTTCTGCAGATTCTATTATGATAGAAGACAGAAGATAAGGCCTGGAGAGAATTGTAAGTATACAGCGTTGCCCATCCCATGTGAATGTGAACTGTTTCTGATTTTCTTTTCTGATTAAAATGTCAGGAGTGGTTTCAGTTTTTATGAACAAATCCTTATTGATACACTTTATGATATCACTAAAACTGGAATCAAATTTTCTCACATGCAAAAGAAATCCCACAGGGACAAATATTAAACCTTGGGTAAAGAGAAGAATTTCTAAGCTTAGAAAGAACAGGAAAAAAAAAGACATTTATATATTTAAATTCCATTAAAATTTTAGAATAAAAAGCACTGAAAAATGCACTGAGGATACAACTCAGCATATTATTTTTTAAAGACCAGTAAAACAAATCAAAAGTAATAGATTCTCTTCTCTTGGGTTGGGAATAAAAAGTGACAAAAAGAAAATAATAAAGACACAAGCAATAGTAAGTAAACCAGAAAGTAAAAGGCCTTAGACTTGATAAATGAAACAGAGAATTATTTTGAAAAGTAAAAAAGAGTGAAACAATTTTAGGAGAATGCTATTAGAGTAAATATTTTTAGGGGGCTGCCCAACATCCATTAATCTTCATAACAGGTTCCTAGTTTTCTTGGGAGAATTATCTTTCTTCTATTTGGGGTTGTTCTGGTGGAAGAGTTATTCCAGGCACATGGTTTCCAAAATGGAGGTTGAAAATTTCATATTTAGCCTCTTTCCATTCCCTTGTATTGTTCAGGGACTGATCAAAGTCAATCTCTGTCTCTCCTTCTCTCTCTTTCTCCTTCCTCTCTCTCCCTGGTTTTTCAGTCTTGAGTGGAACAGAAGAAACAGCTGGGAATTATTTATCACCACAGCAGTATCCTAGTCAGACTATTGTAGTCATGAGATTCCTGTGACTTTCCTGACCCTCATGAGTATCTTTACTTCTTAAGCCTAATTTCTTAGTCCCTGTGAATAATGTGAACACCCTACCATTTTCCAAATCAATTTTCTTTTACCAAAATTAGCCAGAGTGGCTTTGGTGGCTTGTCATCTACAACCTTCATGGAGGTTTATCAAATGCATCTGAAGATCTAGATACAACCACATGGAGTTTATCAAAAGCATCTGAAGATCTAGATACAACCACATGGAGTTAATCAAATGCATCTGAAGATCTAGATGAACATTTCAAAGAAAACAGAATTAATCAGAATTACTTAGGAAGAGTAGAAAATGGAAACAAATTAATAGCACCGAAGAAATAGAAAGGGTGAAAGATTTTAACCACTCAAAGACACCAACTATGTGTTAACAAAATTTTAAAGACCATTTCTCTGTTATTTAAACTTTTCCAGAACGTAGGAAAAGATGGAAAGCACCTTAGCTTACTAGCAATACTCTTGTATTCTTATCCAAAACTGAGTAAGATGAGCCTCAGAAAGAAATTCATAAACTAATCTCACTTATTAATACATGCAATGGGCTCAGCACCTGTAGCACAGTGGTTATGGCACCAGCCACATACAACGAAGGTGGTGGGTTCAAACTCAACCCGGGCCAGATAAACAACTGCAACAACAGCAACAAAAATGTATATGCAATGGTTTTATTTTTATTTTTATTTTTTTTGAGACAGAGCCTCAAGCTGTCACCCTGGGCAGAGTGCCGTGGCATCACAGCTCACAGCAACCTCCAATTCCTGGGCTCAAGTGAGTCTCTTGCCTCCGCCTCCCAAGTAGCTGGGACTACAGGCGCCCGCCACAACGCCCGGCCATTTTTTGGTTGTAGCCGTCATTGTTGTTTGGCGGG